>JAVJIF010009043.1:0-177559 GCA_038442645.1 Agave tequilana | reverse complement strand
TCCTTATGGGTTTTTGACTTTATTGTATTTTTTAAGTTATTGTTTTTTTATATTTTTTAGCGTTTTCTTTATTTGAACGTTTAGTCTCATATCGGATGTACTGGGAGAACTTGATTTTGTAAAGCCTATAAATAAGCTTAGGTATTGGTTAATAATAATTAGTAAAGAACTTTGAGAGAAAAGAAAACAATTGGTACTGCTCAATTGTGTGATTAGGATTAATTTCCTATTTATCAAAATCTTAAACCTATTTCTTCTCTCTCCCCCCTCTCTACCCCATAACCATCTCTCATACTCTCTCCCCCCCTCTCTCGTTCTATCCCATAACCAGAAAACCAAATCCACTCTCTCATTCTCCTCCTCAACAACCTCCCTCCGACATCACAAGCCCACTGCACCCACACCAAACACCCATCTCTTTCTCTCTCATGTTGACAAACCTACTGCTCCGCGTGCGACATCACCACGTCCCCGGCCACCCCATCCTCAGCCTCACACACCGACAACCCGTCTTGACCTCGCTGTCGAGAGAAAAACAATCATATCGACAACCTCAAGCACACCGACCTCCTCTCCTTTCGCGCCACAACGTCGCCTCAATCCCCGCACCATCTTCAACCGCTTCGTCGCCCTCATAGAGCACCTATCTTCTTCCCTGCCGCCTCTCTCGCAGCCCTCCTCTGCCAAACCCGATCCACCAGTCGCCGTTTGTTACTGCTAAAGTCTCAAAAGGAGTTGGTTTTCAAGAAGCAACCCGACCCGACCCGCATTCAAGTAAGAAGAAAACGACAGGTTTAAGTCATCTTACTCTCGTGCTATAGTAACCTAACCGCACCAACCGGCTACAGTACTAGAACGGGTTCAGAACAGGAAATAGACCCGTTAAAAGCATCACTTTGATTTTCAGTCCGTAACTGCCACATCCGGCGCCCGTTTTAGTTGATTTTCGAGTCGTTGAGTTCGTGACGACGAGATCTATGCACCAACATTCTTTACAAGTCGTTGAGGTCTCTGTGATCCTCAATGGGTACACTTTTCCTAACTCAATTTTTTTTTGTGGGTTGATAACTAATTCTCTATTATTTTATCAATTTAATCTGCTGCAATAAATAGTGAGATTGAGATATTTGTCACCCTGTATTGTTGTTCATCTATATTGATTTTACAAACTTGTGCAATTATAATGGAGTAGTTGCATCATTTTATTTTAGATTTAGAACAGTACGACTGCAACTGCACATTTTATTAAAATTCATCTGCTTGCATATTAGTTTTAATTATTTTCCTAACCAAGATTGTACAGTTGGTGAAACATTGCAAAGTTTTGTTCTATCACTGATTCCTGAGTCACACATACTTCACTGTTTCACATCACTTTAGTATCAAAGCACGGTTAGGATAGAATTTGCATCATATAGGTATTTGTTAGGAAATTTTACCTTTTTGCATTAAAAAACTATTATCTAATTTAGATTTGTATCTCTTCATCTTTATTTAGGTTTTGGGTAGTGCATGTCCACCCATAGTAATTACCCACATCTGAGAGAATCTAGAAAGTCTCACACTGACTCAATGGATCCCTAACAAATCGCAGTAATGTTTGCCGAGATAAATACTAAGTTAGAAACCCTTAAGATACTCAAAGAGAGACTGACCAAAGGAGAAGCCACGGGTGAACCACCTGAGTCACCCACAGGTGATCAAACCCCACAAAGAAATAACCGACGTAACAACACTGATAACCCACCCAATCTCGATGCTCAATATTGAAAAGCATCAAGATCGATGTCCCCAACTTTGATGGACGTCACGACCCACAATTTTTCATAAATTAGACACTCTAACTAAATAGGAACTTCACGTGGTTCGAACTCACTGAGCTTAGAAAAATTAAGTGTGCTACGATGAAATTGTTTGACCAAGCTAGTCAGAGTTTGACCAACTTAAAAATAGACGTGCAGTCTAAGGTCGACAACTGATTAACACATGAGATAGGATGAAAGAAGTGTTAGAAGTAAATATGTGCCACCAATACAAAAGAGTACGTCGAAAAGTTCGATGAATTCCTCATCAGATGCAGTACCCTCCATAAGAAAGAAGAAGCTCAAATTCTTTCTAGATTCAGAGACAGACTTAGAGATGACCTACTGTTATTTAGAGGAGTCAACGAGTGAGAGGGAGCTTACACGTTAGTCCAAGATCTAAATTCCCTTAGGTCTAACTACAATTGGTACTGCAGATAGAAAGTATGAGTTAGAGGCAGCTTACACGTTAGTCCAAGATCTAAATTCTCTTAGATCTAAATTCCCTTAGGTCTAACTATAGTTAGAAAAGAAAACAATTGGTACTGCTCAATTGTGTGATTAGGATTAATTTCCTATTTATCAAAATCCTAAACCTATTTCTTCTCTCTCTCCCCCCCTCTCTACCCCGTAACCATCTCTCATACTCTCCCCCCTCTCTCGCGTTCCATCCCATAACCAGAAAACCAAACCTTCTCTCTCATTCTCCTCCTCAACAACCTCCCTCCGACATCACAAGCCCACTGTACCCACACCAAACACCAATCTCTTTCTCTCTCATGTTGAGAGCGCCTACTGCTCCGCGTGCCACATCACCACGTCCCCGGCCACCCCATCCTCAGCCTTACGCACTGACAACCCGTCTTGACCTCGTTGTCGAGAGAAAAACAATCCTATCGACAACCTTAAGCACACCGACCTCCTCTCCTCCTTTCGCGCCACAACGACAACGCCTCAATCCCCGCGCCATCTTCAACCTTCGTCGCCCTCGTCGAGCACCTGTCTTCTTCCCCGCCGCCTCTCTCGCAGCCCTCCTCTACCAAACCCGATCCAGCAGTCGTCGTTTGTTACTGCTAAAGTCTCAAAAGGAGTTGGTTTTCAAGAAGCGATCCGACCCGACCCACATTCAAGAAAGAAGAAAAAGACAGGTTTAAGTCATCTCACTCTCGTGCTATAGTAACCTAACCACACCAACCGGTTACAGTACCAGAACGGGTTCAGAACAGGAAACAGACCCGTTAAGAGCATCACTTTGATTTTCAGTCCGTAACCTCTACATCCGACGCCCGTTTTAGTTGATTTCGAGTTGTTGAGTTCGTGACGACGAGATCTATGCACCGATATCCTTCACAAGTCGTTGAGGTCTCTGTGATCCTCAATGGGTACACTTCTCCTAACTCAATTTTTATTTGTTGGTTGATAACTAATTCTCTATTATTTTATCAATTTAATATGCTGCAATAAATAGTGAGATTGAGAGATTGTCATCTTGTGTTTGTTGTTCATCTATATTGATTTTACAAACTTGTACAATTATAATTGAGTAGTTGCATCATTTTATTTTAGATTTAGAACAGTACGACTGCAACTGCACACTTTGTTAAAATTCATCTGCTTGCATATTAGTTTTAACTATTTTCCTAACCAAGATCGTACAGTTGTGAAACATTGCAAAGTTTTTGTTCTATCATTGATTCCTGAGTCACACATACTTCACTGTTTCACATCACTTTAGTATCAAAGCACGGTTAGGATAGGATTTGCATCATGTAGGTATTTGTTAGGAAATTTTACCCTTTTTTGCATTAAAAAACTATTATCTAATTTATATTTGTATCTCTTCATCTTTATTTAGGTTTTGTGTAGTGCATGCCCACCATAGTAATCACCCACATCTGGGAGAATCTAGAAAGTCTCACACTGCTCCCAATGGATCCCCAGCAGATCGCAGTAATATTTACCGAGATAAATACTAAGTTAGAAACCCTTAAGACACTCAAAGAGAGGCTGACCAAAGGAGAAGCCACGCGTGAATCACCTGAGTAACCCACAGGTGATCAAACCCTACAAAGAAATAACCGACGTAACAACACTGATAACCCACACAATCTCAATGCTCAATATTGAAAAGCATCAAGATCGATGTCCCCAACTTTGATGGACGCCACGACTCACAATTTTTCATAAATTGAACACTTCAACTAAATAGGTACTTCACGTGGAACGAACTCACTGAGCTTAGAAAAATTAAGTGTGCTATAATGAAATTGTTTGACCAAGTTAGTCAGTATTTGACCAACTTAGAAAATAGACGTGCAACCTGAGGTCGACAACCTATTGACACATAGGATAGGATGAAAGAAGTGTTAGAAGTAAGTATGTGCCACCATCGTTTAGTGTTCGTCTCATAGACAATTGGCATCAATACACTCAAGGCAACAAATCTGTAAAAGAATACGTCGAAAAGTTCGATGAATTTCTCATCAGATGCAGTACCCTCTATAAGAAAGGAGAAGCTCAAATTCTTTCTAGATTCAGAAACAGACTTAGAGATGACCTACGAACTGAACTATTAGTTAGAGGAGTCAACGAGTTAGAGGCAGCTTACACGTTAGTCCAAGATCTAAATTCCCTTAGGTCTAACTACAACATTAGGAGTTTTGATTCAAAATCGAATGTGTCTAGAACTTTCTCTTCTTCCCAGTTCAATAGACCTAGTACCCAAAATCCCTCACATAAGAATGATATCAAAGGAAAAAGTCTTGAACGGGATAACAGAAACAAGGACCCGAGTTTCTCAAAGTTAGTTCCACAACCAAGTGCTGCAAATGTCAAGGTTATGGACACTTAGCGGCCAGTTGCCCTAATCTCGTCAAAATCACCATAATTGATGGAACACCTACCAAAGCCACTGAATCAGACTCTGAAGAGTACATTTATGAACCAGAAAATGCTGAAACTTAAGAACCCACAAATGGTGATGTTAGTCTCAATTGTATTAATCAAAACCACTAAATCATTTGTCTGTCGTTAAATGTTCCCTCCAACTAGCTGAAAAGGACGATTGGAGAAAAAATTCTACCTTCCACATGTTCACCAAAATTGGAGATAAGAATTATAAGGTGATTGTGAGCAATGAAAGTTGTATCAATGCAAAATCGTCCAAGTTGTGTGGCAATTTTGGATTAGAGGTTGTACCCCACCTATTCAAAGTGTGATGGGTTGACTCCACGACACTTCAGGTCAAACAATGATGTCTTGGTCCAGTCAATTTCAATTATTACAAAGAAAAGATTTTGTGTGGTATGGTTACTATGAATGTGGGCCAAGTTATATTAGGTAAACTATGGTTGTTCAAAAAAAATATCATTTACGATCAATCCAACATGTGTCAATTTGAGCATAAGGGTAAGCAAATTAAACTCTTACCTTGAGACCCAAGACTAAATAGCCCAAGCAGACATTCACTTTGGCTTGTTGCCAGCTCCACCTTCTCCACCTCTCATTGCTACTGCTACCTCCATATCCCTCACTAGTTATGCATACCTATCTATAAATCACTTCCTCCCTTACTGCCGACACTATCCCATATAGAGCATTCGAGTCTGCATCTGCATTTGCATCACACAAACTACACAAAAAGATCAGTGATGGAAATAAGCAGAGCAATGTGAAGCCTACTTTACGAACTGACAGTCAAAAATATTTAAAACTTTTGATGTAGGCGATTATGTGATGGTTCGGATTTATCTGAAACGGTTTCCTTCGGGGACGTTAAAATGTTGCATGTCCACAATGCTGAATCCTTTAAGATCTTGAATAAGTTGAATTGCAATGCGTTATACATCTTTCTAGAGATTGTTAGGATTTTCCTTTGTTTTTCAAGAAGGAATGATGGTCCAATAAAATCCAATTGAGTTGGAGAAGATGAAGACTTGAAACAGAAGAAGCAAATCAAGATAAAGCAATTTCCTTTTTAAGAGACTGCGAGTTTCCTTTTTAGTAGGAGTATAATTATGATTCAATTCCTATTCAATGAAGATTTGTTTCTAAAGATTAAAGGGTCTAGAATCCTTCTAGATGAAAGAGATCAACTCCTAATTAATAGGATTGATTAAGATTCTTCAACCATCTATAAGCCAAGATCATCTCATAGTCCAAATAAGAGTTACTATAAAATCCTATAAATTAAGATTATAACCAAGCATTATTGCCTCAACCAAGCTGATCTCAAGGAGAAAAAAAGGTGGAGACACCAAGGAGATCAGAAAAAAGTCAAGCAAAGAAAGGAGCAAGGTAAAAATGCATAGAGATAAGATAATATTCTTTTAATCTAAGACATAGATTCAAGGGGAAGGTGAATATACTCTTGTTGCATCAAGAGGAAGGTTAGATCTCTTTGTACCAAGTTATTAATAAAGCTCTCTCAAGTTCTCTCCCCGTGGAGATAGGCCAAGTTTGGGCCGAACCGCGTTAAATCCTCGTATTCTTTCTTTTTACTCTTTTGACCAGATATTGTTGTTTGTTTTACGATAGTTTTTTTTTTGCAAGTACCAATCATATTGCTAAGTTCCGCAAATGTCGATCCTGGGAGTAACAATTGGTATCATAGAATATCAATTTTCGTCACAACAATTGGTATCAGAGCTAAAGGTTGACAAAAGGCGATATGTCAAAGATAGAAAGTTCTAAGACAAAATTCGAGATCGAGAAATTCAATGGCAAAGGAAACTTCAGCTCTGACAAAAGAGGGTGAAGGCGTTGCTAGTGCAACAGGGTCTTTACAAGACCTTGCAAGGTAAGTCAGCAAAACCTACAGGTACGTCAAACAAGAATTAAAAGGAAATGGATCTAAAGACGGCAAGCACACGAACTATGTCTCGCATACGAGGTAATATACAATGTGATGGATGAAAAAGCGGCTACAAGATGTGGTCAAACTTAGAGATATTGTATATGACGAAAAACCTCTCTAACAAGCTGTATCTTAATAAACAACTATATGGGCTACGCATGAACGAAGGGACAACGGTGTTGGATCATCTAAACTTCTTCAACAAGGTCATTAGCGAACTTCTACCTGTTGATGCCAAGATCGACAAGGAGGACAAGGCATTGATACTTCTTAGTTCTCTTCCAGAGTTATATGATCGCATCGTCACTACCATGCTCTACAGTAAGGAACTCTCATTTGGAGAAGGTCACGTCAACTCTCTTATCTAATGAGATTAAGAAAATGCCAAATAAAGAGGAGCAAACAGGATCGGGTTTGGTGATCACGGGAAAGAAAGGAAGAGAAGAAGGAAAGAAAGAGTTGGGCTCGTCAAAGGCATGCCACTTTTGTCACAGAGAAGGTCATTAGAAGAATAACTGCAAGCATCTGCAAGAGTAATTGAAGAAGGGGTAAGCTGCGGAGGCAGACGTAGCATCAGCGGTTTGGTATTAATGGCTTCCTACAAAGATATCACTTCTTAAGGTAAAGACTAGATATTTGATTCGGGTAGTATGGTTCATGTATATTCCCAAAAAGAGCTGTTCAACTCCTTGGTTGCACAGGAGGAATGGATTGTCAAGATGGTGGATGGTTCGGCTTGCGAGGTCATTGGCAATGGCATGGGACGGTCAAAATTATAGAAAGAGATGAGACGGTGCGTGCTTTGAAGGCGGTGTGGTATGTCCCGGAGGCACGCTACAATTTAATATCCATAAGGGTGCTCGACGAAGAAGGATGTCGGATCCAAGTGCAACAAGGCGTCGTCACAGTTAGCCAAGGAGACAGAGTAATCCTGAAAGGAGAGAAGTGTGAAAGGTTATATAAGCTGAAGGAAGAAAACTCATTTCGAGGAGGAGTTTCAAGGATAAACTTGGAAGGGATTTCATCCCGAGGTGGAGCTTCAAAGAAGATTGTAACAGGACGTAAAACTGGGTCAAAATGTTGCGGGAAGGAGAAAGGGCGCGGGTGCATTCAGGCAAGACCTAATATGGCTCAAGCCATGGCGGTAAAAGCCAAAGGCCCGGGAAGAGGGGGCAAGAGTTAAAGGCTTCACGGCACGGTTACAACCAATGAAAGAATTAAGATGTAATCCAAATCTCAAGTTATTTTGCTAAAGGCTTGAAAAGCAAGTCAAGGTGGAGATTATTAGGATTTTGTCTTATTTTTCAAGAAGAGATGATGATCTAAGAAAATTAATTGAGTTAGAGAAGACGATGGCTTGAAGTAGAAGAAACAAATCAAGATAAAGCAATTTCTTTTTTAGGCGACTGCGAGTTTCCTTTTCAGGAAGAGTATGAATATGATTCAATTCATATTCAATGAAGGTTTGTTTCTAAAAATTAAAGGGTCTAGAATCCTTCTAGATCAAGAAGATTAACTCCTAATTAATAGAATTGATCAAGATTCTTCAACCATCCATAGCCAAGATCATTTCATAGTCCAAATAAGAGTTATTGTAAAATCCTATAAATTAAGATTGTAACCAAGCATTATTGCCTCAACCAAGCTGATCTCAAGGAGGAAAAAAGGTGGAGATACCAAGGAGATTAGAAAGAAGCCAAGCAAAGAGAGGAGCAAGGTGAAAGTGCATAGAGATAAGATAATACTCTTTTAATCTAAGGTATAGATTTAAGGAGAAGGTGAATACTCTTGTTCCATCAAGAGGATAGTTAGATTTCTTTGTACCAAGTTATTAATAAAACTCTTTCAAGTTCTTTCCCCATGGACGTAGGCCAAGTTTGAGCCAAACCACGTTAAATCCTCGTGTTCTTTCTTTTATACTCTTTTGTTTAGGTATTTCTAGTTTACTTTACAATAGTTTTCCTTTACAAGTACTGATGATATTGCTAAGTTCCGCAAACGTCGATTCTGAGAGTAACAATTGGTATCGTAGAATATCAATTTCGTCACAATAGAGATATGTCATTAGTTGTACTTTCAATGAGATTTATCTAGTGGAATACTAGGGTTTCGATTGTAGCTCATTGATTGATAAGCCTTCCCTTAAGCCATTTTCTGATAGCTTCTCACTCAATCAACCCCAAAATGCTTATCCCATTACAACAGAGAGTCGATAAAATTTTAAAATACTAGACTATCACCACTAAATCTGGTGGAACTAAGAGGTACTAGATCTGTTGGAAAGAAAAGTACCAACTGTTGATTCATAACTAGATCAAGGTGATTTACAGCGAATTGATCCAGTACAGAAGGAGCTATTCTACCTGACTCGACAGAGTCGAGTCTTCTCCCACCCGGGGAGAATGATGCAGACATCCAGCCCTGGCGCGAGCGCACCGGAGAAGACGAAAACACGCTACATCAGTATGGCTCGAGTAGTCCGAGTCCTCATGGGTTTTTGACTTTATTGTATTTTTTTAGTGTTTTCTTTATTTGGACGTTTAGTTCCATATCAGACGTACTGGGAGAACTTGATTTTTATAAAACTATTAATAGGCTTAGGTATTGGTTAATAAGAATTAATGAAGAATTTTGAGAAAAAATAAAAAACAATTGTGAGTGCTCAATTGTGTGATTAGGATTAATTTCTTATTTATCAAAACCCTAAACTTTTTTCTTCTCTCCCTTTCTCCCCCAAAGTCATCTCTCATACTCTCTCTCCTTTCTCCTTCGTTCTCTGTCCCACAACTAGAAAACCAAACCCTCTCTCTCCTTCTCCTCCTCGACAACCTCCCTCCGTCGTCATAAGCCCACTGCACCCATACCAAACACCCATCTCTTTCTCTCACGTTGACAGTCCCTACTTCACAAACCGCATCACCATGTCCTCGACCGCCCCATCTCAGCCTCACGCGCCGACGAGTCTTGACCTCACTGTCGAGAGAAACAATCCCTTCGACAACCTCAAGCACGCCGAACTCCCCTCCTTTGCGCTGCCCACGACAGCGGTTCAATCCCTGCGTCATCTTCACCGCCTCGTCAGTCTCGTCGAGCACCTGTCTTCTTCCTCGCCGCCTCTCTCACTGCTCTCCTCTGCCAAACCCGATCCAGCAGTCGCCGTTTGATACTGTTGAAGTCTCAAAAGGAGTTGGGTTTCAAAAAGCAACCCCACCCGACCCGCATTTAAGAAAAAAGAAGAAAATGGGTTCAAGTCATCTTACTCGTGTGCTACAGTAACTCAATCGCACCCGCCTACTACAGTACCGAATGGGTTTAGAACAGAAAACAAACCTGTTAAGATCATCACCTTGATTTTCATTCTGTAACTTTCACATATGGCACCAGTTTCAGTTGATTTTAGAGTCATTGAGTTCGTGAACGAGATCTACACACATGTATCCTCTACAGGTCGTTGAGGTCTTTGTGATTCTCAGTAAGTACGCTTTTCCTAATTCAGTCCTTTATTTGTGGGTTGATAACTAATTCTCTATTATTTATCAATTTAATCTGCTGCCACAAATAATGAGATTAAGAGCTTCTGTCACCCTGTATTTGTTGTTCATCTTCAGATTTTACAAAACTTGTGTCATAACTAGTAGTAGTTGCATTATTTTATTTGATTTAGAACGATACGACTGCAACTGCACATTTTGTTAAAATCCGTCTGCTTGCATATTAGTTTTAACTATTTTTCTACTCAAGATCGTACAGTTGGTGAAAAGTTGCGAAGTTTTATTCTATCACTGATTCCTGAGTCACACACACTCCACCGTTTCACATCACCCTCATATCTCAGTATGAGAAAAAAAAGGTAAATTTAATATCAAACTTCTTAAGACTAGTAGGATAAAAGGAGATCTAAGCAATAACCATATTTTTCTTTTTCTAATTTAAATTTGAGAGTACATATATGCAAAATAATAATTATAAAAAAGAGAAGAATTTCGAGTGTGTGAGGTGTAGCCGAGTAGTCTCTACCTTAAGAAGTCTGATTTTGCCGCTCGTGCAGGTAATTGAGGCATCAACTTCAAAGCGGTATAAAACCCCTATTTTCCAAAGTTACCGACTGTGGATGATTGGCTCAAAGTAAGATCCGATTATCCGACTTAGTTACTCAACAATTATAGAGAAATTATAAAAGATTTTTTTTTGAAAATATAAAGTTTAGAGAAAGAAGAACGGTTTGTTGCGAGTTCAAACTCTCTGGGGCTTATCCCTTTTATAGATATGTTATCACTTATAACTCAACATATCTCTTTCAAGAAATTTCTGTTTTGAGATATTGCAAATATCACGATTAAAAATCATGATATTTGCGCTACATGGGAATGGACCCCCCGTTCATTTCCTATCCTCTCCTGAAGTGAGTAGGCCCACTAAAACAAATATTCCTCTTTTTCCTTTTTCAAAACCTGAAAAACTCCTACAAAATATCAGTGATTAACCACTCCTCCCTAATGTACATTTTTAAGGACTTCTTTTTGACAGGTTAAGTTACTGGTTGGTGATTGTTATAGGGTTAAGACTTGCTACTGTCTCAATACCATGCATAGCCTACACTATTCACTTAGCAGCATTTGTTTATTTAACAATTTGACTAGGACTGGCATGCTTAACAAATATCACAAAACACTAAGTTTGAGAAGACTTTAAGTTGAGTAAATAATATCATATTGAGTTCACGAACAAGTTACCAAGATTCTCTGTTAGAATATAAATACCTCGACCCACACCACAACTTCATAGTTTTGGTGAAGTGATAGGGGCCGCAATATGGTATCACAGCAACAGAGGTTCAATTCCAACCATGTGTATACTTATAACGCAAACTCCAAAAAAAAAAAAAAAAAAAAAACCACCGAGGAAAAGCTCAAGTTTTTGCTCATAAAAAGAGTGCTCGACCTACAGGAGCGCGTTGCATATAAATACCCTCAACCCTCACCACAACTTAAGAGTTTTTGGTGCAGTGGCAGTGGCCTTAATACTATTTGGCTTTTGGCTTATTTTGTGCCTAGAAGATAATATCATACTCTATGGAAAAGATACCAACTCTCTGTCCAGATGCTTTGAAGTATAGGTATTCTAGAGCGTCGCTCCATGGTGTCATGAACTTCAGCCCCATGACAGAATGGTAGGCTTACCAACATGCCAAATGGACATCAAGGTTTTCTAGAAAGGCCCTCTCTTGCTCAATTGCATTTGGCAAGAAGCTTGGCACTGAGCCACAAAGAAACATTATCCGCAACAGATTGATAGATTTTTGTAAAGACTTTGTTATTAGGCTTGTAAAACTTGGTTATATAGAGCTTTCTTAACTTTGACCAAGCTCCATAGATTATCCTTCCTTGACGAGAAATGGCCTAGGGAAATGTGGAGGAATTGCAGCTAATCATGGGTATTCGAAGTTCAGAAAAAACTATAGACTGCTATTTTGAATCCACAAGAAATCAAACTCAAGAACCTTAAAAGGTTAAAAGAACTTGACCAAAAATATGAAGACTGCATACTCAATAGGTCAGGAGCTACAGAGGATATTTTCCACGCATCCCCTTCTAGATAAGAATCTTCCAGCATCCATAAATACATATAATTTATAAGCAGCAAAAATGCAACCAGACCCCGTGCTAAATTCAGCTAAATGAAGTTTAAAGAATCATACGAGTGGGAGATTGAAACTTGAAAGGTATATACCACAATATAAAGGAAAACCTGTTCAATGTGAAGACCTGGGAAAGACATTTATGAGCAACATTGACTGGATGTAATTGGGGTTTGAAGGCATCATCTTGTCCAAGTTTATGGCGCATCAAACATATCCTTTCTCCAAGAATGAACCTCGTACTAGCGTGGCCTATAGTTCTCATATGTTTACTTTACAAGAATGGACACTAAACATATAGGCTATTCATGAAAAACTGAGTCTTATGAAAACAAAAGAATTTCCTAGCTCAAATGATAGCCATATAATCAACATACGACACTGACAGATCGGCAAGTGGCTTATTGACACTATTTGATCCTTGTCAATATTGTACTTATTTTTCGCATACAAGTATTAGAGCAATATAATAAATAGAATACTAACAAGTGAGATCAAACTTGTAATAATCTTGATAGATCACTAGAAATAACACTTTTTATTAGATAAGTTGAAACACTAAGCAGTGATATTAAGGGATAAGGGTGTTTGGGTGCGGGACACGAGTGCTGGGGTTGGGATGCAAAATCAAAATTACCGAGCACGCTCATCACTGTATACGGGTTCATAACTCATGGATGTCTTGCCCTGCAAGATAGAAGTATGGTTGTGAAAATAACATCATAAACATAATTAATAAAATGTATATGCAACTATCTAGACACATGGAACATGATGGCATAAGAAATTTACGCTGTTATTATAGACGGGCACACAAGAAAACAACTTAAGCATCAGAACTTCATATGAAGGTAACTTTCATACCTCCAGGTATTTAAATGTAGTTGCATCTGCAGGGACAACCCCATTTTTACCTCCCGCTTCAATAACCATGTTGCACAGAGTCATTCGCTCTTCCATCTTACAAGTCATTAGCCAATACATTATTTGATGACCCTCACAAAGTCCTAGAGGTACAAGATTGCATTACACTAACTTACATTTAAACTTTCGACAGCAGATCCAATGAATTCCATGGATTTGTATGTTGCACCAGCAACGGTGATTTCACCAATAATCTACAAAAAAGGAGGTGGTTCAGTGTTATTGGGCATGACTTTCAGATAAATTGTTGCCTATAGAAATATCATATCCTAACAAAAATATTAGACTGGTAATTAGGTAAGTAACAGAATAGGAGGCTCAAAATACACCAAATTAACCTGCAAAATCAAATCCTTGGCAAGCAAATAGTGGGGCATTTTTCCATCCAATATGAATCTCAAGGTAGGGGGGCACCTGCAATTTTAAAGGCCAAGAATTACAGCTAAGTACAGTGGATAACTTCATTAAAAAAAACAATGAAACACCTCCAAAAAGTAATTTAAACCTATAACTTATGGTGTCTACTGGACTAGTACTATCACTGATGAACAGTACAGGCACAACATCAGGAATTCAGGATATCCTGTGACATTACTTGGTGGATAGCTTTCAACAAAGGTACTGCCTGTGCATACTTCAATTGTTGGGATTCTTCGGGGAGAAGTTAATAATAATAATTTGTTTATATCGTGTAAAATTTCTATTAAAGAAAGTATATTAAGGAGCGCACAAAATACTCATTTTACTTTATGTCAGCGGCCAGTTGTACCATGCAAGCCCAGGATTGACACATTAACAATCACTATTATGAAACCTCATATAATACACTCATTTTCACATGGTTGTGTCTTGTGTGCTACGGTGACAGAAGCAATTCCACCTAAACAATATCATCCCAGTTTATGAAACCTCATATAATACACTCATTTTCATGCGGTTGTGTGATATGGTGACCGAAGCAACCCCTGATGAAAATATTAAAGTGGATTTTTGTGAAAATTTGCCTCTGTTTTTTTTTTTCCCTTCTCCTTTAATGTAATAGAAGAAGTTAGAGGGTTCTTATCTTACCCGCTCCACAACCATTAAAACCCTCTTCATTCCACAATGACACTATTAAACCTTTGGCCTTTCACCTTCTTCATATTAATGACACCATTTTATCATGCTATTGAATTTCATAATCCTCTCATTTTTTCTTCATTAAGCCATAGTAACTATTGCCCTTTCCCCTTCTTCTTCAAAGCTTTCATTCATGACAACTCCACTATAAATATCCTATTCCCTTACAAGGTTTAAGTATCTCAAAAGCATATCAAATTTGGTTTTATCCACTAACAAAATTTATATTTTGCCCCTCATTATTTCGGTGCTCATTTTTCTATTGGCGTGAATCTTGGGCTAGTGAGAAATTATTTTCCACTACTCAAGAAGCTAGTTTCAATTTTTGGTGCTCATCTTCTCTACATGGTATCAGAGCTACAAGCGTGACAGCGTTTTGCAAGATTTTCTTGGTGAAGAAGAGCGATATACAGAAAATGGATTTGGGCAGTCGTGACGGTCCCGGTATCAAGCTTCTAAATAATTTCAACTATAAGATATGGAGGTCGTGCTTGGAGTCTTTCCTTGTTAGTAAAGACTTGTGGAGGTTGCTGGAGGCAACAATCGAGGTGCTCCGGTGGCTACTGAAGAGAATGCGGAGGCCTTGAAGGATTGGCAGATGGCCAATGCAAACGCGGAATTCATCCTGAAGAGGACCATCTCTCAGGAGTTATTCGAGTGTATTATAGGTTGCAGATCGGCTGCCGGTATTTGGAATACCTTTGATGAGTTATTCAACAAGAAGAATGTTGCGTGGTTACAATGCTTGAAAAATGAGTTAACTAATACAAACCAAGGTGATCTCTCCATCTCTCAATATTTTCTGAAGATTAAAAATCTTCATTGAGAAATCTCTATGCTAGATCTCGAGGAGTCAATTTCAGAGTCTCGAATGAAGCAGTTGTTTATTCAGGGGCTAGATGTGCATTATGTTCCACATATCACGTCTATTCAAGATTGGGATTGACAACCATCTATAGCAGAGTTTGAAATTTTACTTTCATTTCCAGAGTCTTTAGCGCGTCAAATGGCGAGCTCTATCTCTGAAAGTAAGGGAGATGCTCTCTTTTCTGCCAAGAAGAAATTTTTGATACAGGCAAAGAGAAGAAGCATTATGGCAAAGGTGAGAATTCTTCACCAGAAAGTCATCGAAATCGCAAAGGTCCAAGGTTACCGATGTAAGAAATTGGGCATATAAAGAAGAATTGCCCTGTGAAGTTAAAATCGAGCAATGTCGGCGAGAATGAAGGTGGCTCCAAGAAGGACGATTGGGAGAAGTGTTTCATGGCAGAGACTACTACGGTAGGTGCCATGACTTGCATTAATTTTGAAGATGATTGGATCGCCAATTTAAGCTACGAACATCATCTCACGGGCGAGGCTTCTAAGTTTTCTTCTCTTGAATGCTATGCTGGAAATGATGTTATCATCACGACGACACTATCCATCCGGTAGAGAATAAAGGACAACAAGGAGAGGAGAATCATGCTATTGTGAAGAGTGCTCAACCTCTTCAAAGACCTACAAGGACAAATTATCATGTCCGCTCAGTATAGAGATGGGAATTCAGTGAACACTTCTTGTTTTCTTGCCGGTTCATTTGATTATTGTGAGCCTTATTGTTTTGATGAAGCCCAGTGTTAAGCAATAGGAGGTTGAAACGGATAAGGAGATGAGAGCTCTTCTAAAAAAAATGAAACCTGAGATCTTGTTCCAAAGCCCAATAATGTAGATCCGGTTTCATGCAAGTGGGTTTACAAGTTGAAAAGAAAGTCGATGGTCACATGGAGATATATAAAGCTCGTCTTGTTGCTAGAGGGTTCTCTTAAAAATATGGAGAAGATTATGAAGAAACTTTTAGCCCAGTGGCGAAGATGACTTCAGTTCGGATTGTCGTTCCTTTGGCGACATGTCATGGTTGGAAGCTTTGGCAACTCGATGTCAAAAAAATGCATTTCCTTACGGCGAAATTGACAAAGGCATGTTACATGGAGCAACCAAAGGGGTACATTTTAAATTCTCATCCGGAATATGTATGCAAGCTAAAGAAAACTTTTTTATGATTTGAAGTAAGCTCCTCGAGCTTAGTATGATTGTTGAATACTTACACTTCTGTGGTTATATGGCTTCTAATTCAGATGCAAGTTTGTTTGTCAAAAGAAAGGATGCCCCCATGTAATTGTTTTGCTATGTGTGGATGATATAATAATCACCTGCAACGACGATGTAGAGGTTTGCAAGGCTCAGCGGAACGCTCTATTCGGTTTGAAATGAAGATTTAGGTGAACTTCATCATTTTCTTAGCTTGGAGGTGGAAATAAGAAGGATAGTATTCTTGTTTCTCAAGATGTTTATGCAAAGAAGAATATTGAGATTTGGCTTGAAGGAAAGCAAGAGGTGCTCCCCCCCCCCAACTTGATGCTAATTTGAAAAATTAGGCGTGACGAAGGAGTCTTCTTCCGGATCCTCGACCTTATCATGCACTTGTTGGAGCCTCATTTATTGGACTATCGCAAGACTGGATATTGTTTCTGTGGTTGGAGTTATTAGCAGGTATATGCAATCTCCTCGAAAGCCACATCTTGTAGCGGTGAAGCGATATTTGAAGTATGTCAATTCATTTGAAGTATGTCAATTCTACACTCGATTTGGTTGCATGATTATACAAGAGAGATACTAAATTTGTGTTGCATGGTTTCACCGATGTTGATTCTTTTAGAGACTTAAATGATCAGAGATCTACTTCGGGTTATATCTACTCTTGTGGCTCGGTAGGTGTTTTTTACTATAATAAGAAACAAGATTCGGTGTCTCTTTTTACTACTACTGGCAGAGTACAATGCCTCTTCTCTTACTGCTCAAGAATGTGTTTGGTTGAGACAATTGATCGAGGATATTTATTTTCCAATTCATAAACCAATGATATTTTAAGGTGACAACTAAAGTGCTCTCAAGTTTACAACAAATCCGGTATTGTATGTCATGCTAGAACCAAACATATTGAAATTTGTGGTGGAGATTTTCTGCCCTAGCAATCGGACGGTTGACCCACACCAGAAGGGAGATTAGAGAGTGAGATATGTGAGAGAGACAAGATAATGCATAGCACAAAAAAGAGAGACACGGGATTTTTATCTGAAAACCCTTAATGGGGAAAATCACGGAAAGGATGAGAGGAATTCACTACAATTCACAAGTTACAGGAATTATAGGAATTGTTTTGCTAGTCTCAATGCTGGGCTTTCTGAAAGAAAAGAGGATCCAAAGGTCTTCCAAGGAGATCTCTCGTTAGAGAGAAAGGTATCTTTATGCTTGACCAATCTCTTACCTGGTAGCGGATGGTACAGACGTGATCCTTGTAACCGCATGATCTGCACGTGTTGATTTGTTATAACAACCGTGATTATTGGCGCTTGACTGCTAGGATTGCATGCAGAAAAATTCGCCTCTGTACATAACTATCCAGGCTGTAGGGCGTGACACATTATGAACGTGGGGGAAGATTAGGCTGCGTAACAGTCGGCGAAGATCAAGATTGATCTATTGCCGTGATTGTCTTGCGTGGAGCTGAAGTCTCCGGAATAGAGGAAGCTCCAGGATGACACGGAGCATCAGAGCAGTTAGCATGGATGTATCTTTAGGGCGAAAAGTGTCATCCTGTGAGTGATCAATTTTTGACTACTATAGATGGCCCCGCTCTTTCGCTTGTCTGAGCCTGCGGAAGAGAAGCCAGAAGAGCAAAGTTGGTAGGAGACCATTTCGTCTTGATCCTTGTGGCAGAGGAGAATCTTGAAATTAAATGCAGATTGTCTGAATCAACTTGGAGATCGCGTTGTTGGCTGACAGTTGGCATGTCAATCGGTTAGTTTTTTTGAAATTTGTAACCAACGCCTTTTCAGATCCTGATGCCATGATGACTGAGATCGTATGGCTGTTGCGGTTGATATTATGCCTTCTCAATTGACTGAAGTTCTCGAGATGTGAACCGACTCTTCGAAAATTTAGAATTTGAACTGGAGACGGTTTGGCTCCTCCCCCTCCATCTATAAATAGGCTGGATCCTTTGTGTGAAAGTAAACTTTGTCATCTCTTCTAAGAAACATTTGTATTCCTCCACTGTTGCTTTGTTGGGCCGCCATGTATTATTTTCTCTTCATTAGATGTAGAAAGGAAATGAAAAGGAAGAAGATGGTGGTTAAGCCCCCGCTGTTCGGGAGTCTGGTTGTCGCAATATGTTAGTCGTTATGATGACCCTGTCACAATACGTTAGTCCTTGTGAAAGGGCTTCGCCGCTTAGGGCGATTGCTTGGTGGCGCGCTTCGAATGGAACTGATGATCTGATTCCGAGTCACCCGTTTTTTAGGGGGTGAGAATCGTTCTTTGGGATCCGACCATCCCTTCATATCGGGTGCACAAGGAAAAGAAAGCCTTTTGGTCAGATATGCCGGTAAATTGCCTCTCACCTCAGAGCCTGGACCTCTTTCTCAGAATACCGAAGTGGAGAAATATTGCTCTCTCCTTCTGGGGTGTTTTGTTGGAGTCTTTTTGTCAGACGTCGATGCCTTGCTCTTGAAGAGCTTCTTGGGACCGTTGCGGCGAACGGTGCTGGTCCTGCCTGCCTTGCAGGCGTGTGAGTATTGTCGAAGCATGTGGTTGCCTGCTCAAGAGCCATGGCGGTTGACTGCTTCCGGGAGATCTTCTCCGGTGAATAAATCTTTGTTCTTGTATCGGGTGTCTGGCCACGGTGGCGGAATAAATTTTTGGATCTCCTGTATTCCTTTTTCAAAAGTGTAAACACATGGATGTAAATGAATTTCATGTATTCCATTTGTCAGATGTAGGGACATAATGAAACCTAATGAAATGTATTTCGTAATAGAAATAACCGAGTCATGTTTAGATCTTACCTTGTTTGAATTATGGAATAATCATACCCCTTTGGAGACCTGACTTTCGATGGCAAGTATGCGATGTGTCTGCATTACTGTCTTCGAATAGTAACTCCATTTCTGAGCGTACAGACGCTGAACTCCGAGTGAAGTGAAAACCTCAGGTCTGGAGGTGGACAGGTCTGTTTGGATGGTTGCCCGAGAGGGCCAGCCGAGGGAACCCGGAGGTAAATGTTTATATATTATGTTCTCGAGTGGGGACCTTTCATCTCAAAACACACAAGCAGAGAATTTTGATTGAGGGGTGCCCTCAGCTACGGAGCTGCATAGGCAGTTGCTCAATAAAGATGAGCCTTCCGGGAAGCAGTTACCCAATCGAGAATGAGCCTTAAGAGCCTAGAGATAGATGTTTGTGCTATGATTCTCAAATAGGGCTTCCCTCAGAATGCACAAACAAAGGCAGTAGCTCAATCGGGGTGAACCTTTTGGATGGTAGTTGCCCGATTGGGGATGAGCCTGGCAGTTGCACGGTTGAGGATGAACCTTCCGAATGTTAGTTGCCCAATCGGGGATGATCCTTGAGGGTGGCAGTTGTCTGATTGAGAATGAGCCTTCCGGAGGGCAGTTGCCCAATCAGAAATAAGTCTAAGAGTCCTAAAGACAAATGTTTGTGTTATCGTTCTCAAGTGGGGGCTTCCCTCCTCGAAACACACAGATAGAGGTCTCTGAGTGAGGGTAGCCCTCAATTACGGAGTTGGATTGGCAGAGGCCTGATTAGAGATGAGCCTTTCGAACGACCGTTGCCCAACCAAGGATGAGCCAGAGAGAGTCTGGAGGCAAATGCTGATGTTGTCGATCCTGAGTGGGGGAAGAATCCCTCCTAAGACATACAATTATAGTCTCCGGAGAGAGAAGCCCGTAGCTTTGCCGCATGAGAGCCGGTGAGCAGGTTCTACGGATCCTGAGAAGGATGTAGGAACATGATTAAGAATCAGAATGTAATTTTGTTAAATGATTTTAATAAAATATCTAAAAGTGAAATGAGATACATAGAGCATTATTTGCTAAAGGAACTTCCATGTTTTGTCAATAGGGTTGGTGTTAGTCAATTGCTTTATACTGAGTGACCATGTGCGATGGTCGAGTCAGAGATGGAGCTCTCTGCTGCCCTTCGGTCTCGGACGCGGCTCCGGGTGTGATGATGTATTCCCAAAGATATTCTTGCTGGACAAAACCTTCGAGATACTTGCAAAGGGACTGGTACTAGGAAGTCCGGTGTCCATTGCAATTGTGAAAAGAATAGTAGTCCTTAGCTCTGGTACGGGCAGGATCATGTTGCTTCGGTTCTGGACGCTTCACCTATAGTTGACAATTGATGGCTTCGAAGACGTCCTCGGAAGCTTCAGAGGGACGAAACTGTCATCCACTCGGTAAGCTCGGAGTGGGCTATGCTGAGAGTTTGAGAACATACGCTTCCTGAAAACGCCTTTCTCGCGACCCAGGTTGTCGACGGAGAGGCCTTCGTGATGTGGCTTCGGGTTCTCTACATCATTGCTACAGTAAAGAGATTGGTTGGCGGAGCTCTTCATTGTTTCCTCCAACCGGATGTGCGGTTAGGCTCGGTACAAGACCCTACTCCAACGGGTGACATTGCATTTCACCAGATGTTCAGCGGATGGGTGACTCACAGTCCGCTGATGAATATGAGAGCGGCAATATCTTCGCTGCAGCTGTGCATTTTGGCTAGCTGACTATGAAAGTAGCCGACATACGCCTTGAAACTGTCGGAGGGTGTCATCTTGACAGAAAAGAGGTGGTAGTTGTTTTATTTGTATTCTTGGCAGGAGGAGTATTGTGAGAAGAACAACTTGGTGAGATCCTCGAAGTTGTGGATCTATCGTGGCGGAAGAGATTAGAACCAATCAGAAGCTATTCCCTTCGAACAAGAGGGGTAGATCTGGTACAAGCTCCGGGCATAGATCACTATCTAGTCATGATATTAGCAGAGATGTGGGATCAAATCGCTCTGACCAGAGTAGCAGTCAAAGGTTGAAATCGTGAACTTCTTAGAAAATTCACATTCCAATATGCCCTCAGAGAAGGGGAAGTTGAATGCATCGGCGATGATGTCTCCGAGTTTGCCGTGGTGTGGCATTCTTTCTTCCTCGATTCGCTTCTATATAAGCTTGTCGAGATCTTGGACGCAGACGAACTCCTCGGTGTTCCTCTGAGTATGATCGTTTTCGTGTGGGGAGGAGGCGAACTCGACCCGTCATCAGATCATTTCGGCAGAGTAAGGGAGTCAAACCTCCGGTTTTGGAAGTGCTCGCAGACTTAAGTCTCTGTAGCAGTGGACCTTTCAAGTGTTGGAGGTGGCCCTTGGTGCTTAGGAGGGTTGTGATCTGGGAGAGGAGTTGATCGTTTAGATACTTCAACTCGTCCAGTTCACGGGCCGTGTTTTCTCGATCATGTGCCGCTTGCTCCTGCTCGCAGTCGAATAGAGCCTACTGTTTCGCTGTATCCTCCTTCATGTCAACGAACATTTGGAGGAGTTGCTTTCGTGTGTCGATGACGGATGTGTCTCCGGCTACCCCCTGTGAAGGTGCGGAGACAGACTCTTCCACGACAGGGCAGAGGTTGAGGCCGCTCGGGGAAACGATGCCCCCAGTGGTTGTAATGAATTTGCCCCTTGGAGATGGTCTCGTTGCCGATGGTCGACTGCTTTTTCGAGACCATGGCTTTTTAGAGGATTTTTTTGAGGAAAATTTTGGTAAGGGAGAAATCTGAGTATTGAAACTCAACTCTCAATGAAAGCACCAGTTTGTGGCAGAGATTTTTCACCGCGAGCGAGATAGTCAATCCACACTACAAGCGAGATTTGAGAGTTGAGGTATGTAAGACAAGATAATGCACAGCACAAAGAAAAGATACAAGATTTTTACGTGGAAACCCTTAATCGGGAAAACCCACAGGGAGAAGAGAATTCACTATAATTCACATGTTACATGAATTATAGAAAATGTTTACCAGTCTCAGTGTTGGCCTTCCCTGGAAGAAAGTAGCATCCAAAAGTCTTCCTAAGAGGTCTCCTCCTCTCGTCTCCTTATGCTTGATAGATATATGTGCTTGACAGCGGATGGTACGGGCGTGATCCTCGTAACCGCATGATCTGCACGTGTTGATATGTTGTAACGGTCATGATTACTGGCGCTTGACTGTTGGGATTGCATGCGGGAAAATCTATCTCTATCCATAACTACCCAGGCAGGATGTCGTGACATGTTATGAACGCGGGAGGATTAAGTTGCATAACAGTTGGCGAAAATCATGGTTGATCTGTTGTTGTGGTTGCCTTACGTGGAGCTTAAGTCTCCGGAATGGAGGAAGCTCCGCGTTGACACGGAGCATCAGAGTCGTTGGTGTGGATGCATCTTCGGGGCGAAGAGTGTCTACTGTGTGAACCGAACTAACTCGGAGGATATGGAGTGGCGGAGTCTCTTGATTACATGGACACTGGTGTCATCCTGTGAGTGATCAATTTTGTACCACTACAAAATTAAACATTATTTCATTTGTGAGATGGTGCTTGATGGTTACATTGGTGTAATGGAGGTGTGTAGCAAAGATAATGTTGCCAACATCTTCACCAAATCTTTCCAAAAGTCCTTCGAGTTCTTTTGAGCTAAACTTGGACTAGTTCCAAAATTCACTTTAAGCGGGGTGTTGAAAATATTGAAGTTCGTGAAAATTTGCTTATGCATTCCTTTTTCTTCTTTAATGTAATAGAAGAAGCTAGAGGATTCTTGAAAGCTTATGCCTTTTTCACTTCTTACCTACTCCACAACTATTAAATTCGTCTTCATTTTACCATGACACCATTTGACTTTTGCATTTCACATTCTCCATATTTATGCCACCATTTTATCATGTTATTAAATTTCATATACCTTTCATCTTCTTCATAAAAGTCATGGTAACGATCAACCTTTCCTCCTCTTCTTCAAGCTTTCATTCATGACAACCCCACTGTAAATAGCTTATTCCCTAGTAACATTTAAGCATCCCAAAAGCATCTCAAATAGTTCCCATCTCTGGATGTTGATTTTATCCCCTCATAAAATTTATATTTTGCCCCTCATTATTTCGGTGCCCATTTTTCTATTAGTAAGTCTTGGGCTAGTGAGAAATTATTTTTCACCACTCGAGAAGAGGGTTCCAATTTTTGATACTTGTCTTTCTCTACAACCCCCCTAAACAATGTCATCATAATATAAGAAGCCTAAATTTTCGGTCATAGTATTTAAAAAACCAAGCAAATATTACAAGAAAGAATCAGCAATAGGAAAAAAAAGATAATAATAAGATAAGAATAAAGTAAGCAAATTAACCGAAATGAAAAGCACAATAATCGTATAAAATACGATTCAGAGGGAAAGGCAATAAGAACAGTAAAAGTAAAAAGAAGCAGAAATAAAACTTTTAAATTCAAAGAGAATGAAAAAATACATGATAATCTTAAGAACAAGAAAGAATCCAATTTCGGGGCTGTTTGGATTTAAGGAATTGGTTGGAAGTGAGGAAGTGGGAAGTGTCTTTTCCCATTTTCGATGTTCATTCAAACACCGGAAAAGGAAAATGGAAAAAAAAATTTCCTTTTCTCTTTTCTCTTTTATAGAATCATTTCCTCACTTCCAGAGTGTTACAGTTAATTTTGTGGTCATGTAAATCTCATTTGTAATAAATTGTAACACAAAACAGTTAATTTTTTCCTCATGTAAATCTCACTTGCATTCTAATTACAGTCTACTATTTTTTATTTTTCTTAATTAATTTTTATTTCAATATTATTTTGCGGTCAACTTTGTGATTAACTTTTCCACTTTCACTTCCACGTTACCATCCAAATACCGGAAAAGACATAACATTTTTCAAACCATACTTCTCAATAACATCCAAATACCGAAAAACTTACTAACCAATTCCCAAGTTCCGATGGGAACTATTACCACTTCCTCACTTCTTCACTTCCTCACTTCCACCCTTAACCAAACAGGCCCATTCATTGCAACACGTCTTCCTCTCCAAGAAGTTTTCAAGTTATTTCACCTTAAAAGTAACCATCCTCTAAACAAGTAAACAGGCTGCTTATGGTCCATTACATTGCTTAAACAAGGAGAAAAGAAAGACAATGACGAACTAAAATTTAATCTTACATTCTAACATCTATGTAAACATCTGTGTCCAACATGACAAGCATGTCCATGAGAGTCAAACACATTTTTGGAAACTCGCAAAGCTTACGCTTCTATTTTTGTTTCCCCTCAAAGAGATGCATAAACTAAAGATGTAAATTGCCACTTCGACAAAAGATAAAGTAAATTATATTGTTATTGCATTAATCTTTTTACCATTTAAGTATAATTCCTAATAGAAACAAAACCTAACGTATATAAATATCCATGTCTAGAATGCATGAACATTCCTAATTAGAGATTCCAACTTATCCAGATAATAGTGGGAAGTCTTATCCAGATAATACTGGGAAGTCTTCCCGTGATTGCATGCACATTGATTATCATGAAAAAGAAACCTCTCTCAATCGATGGTTACGTTTCTCATGTCCGCTTGGTTTTTCTGTTTACCCTAAAGCTAAAGGTATCAATCTTGTATACTTGTTACTATATATTGTATCAACTGCTTTGGATCAAACATAAAGTAAAATCTCATTAAACATAGTTAGGGAAAAGGTGTCATCAGAATATTATATTGCATATTCAGTAATCACCAAAAAAGTTCATATTTGAAGTTTTTAATGGTCAAAGAATGTTGTCTGAGAACAGAAAGCGTTATTATAGAGATGAAAACCTTGAGACTATGAAGTACTAAAACAAAGATGGATAAGGTGAGGAAGAGGCACACTCTTAGTTATCAAGATGGCTGGCACATGTGATAAACAACTCAGGCTCAAAAAAGGGTCCAATAGTCTGGAAAGAGGAGTCTCCCAAACAGATAATAGAAAGTGATAAGAAATATATCCATTAATGGGAATGACGAGCAACCAGGGATTCATTACCTGGTTCGCTACTAATGTCCTAGTGATACTCAAATATGGTCAGAATCAATCCCTTCATGGAATGATAGTATCTGGTCATTAAGCCTTTGGTTCAAGATAATGATGTGATCTATAGCTTGAAAGTGGAAAAATCGCAGGGTTTTCCAATGATTAGATAGTCCAGAGTCCCAGCATGAGACGAAGAGTTATTTTAAAGGATTTAGTTTTTCATAAAATGTCCTTCGTGGATAAAATATCCGTGGTGCAAAATCTTAGTAATAGGGGAAACTATTAATCAGCTATGCAAATAGCTCTGTAGAGAAGATTATTTCATTTCATATAAATAGGCCTTCTTTCTTGAATGCAAATGTGTTTTATTTGGCTCCTAGTTTTATCTGTACCTCAGAGTTAAACGTAATCCCCTATAACAAATATAACTTCCCTCTCATCTAGGATACAGACTGATGATGATAATGAATATACTGTTTCTTGATGCTGCAATCAACATAAACTGAACTCAAAATTTTCAGCAAAATTGCAGATCACCAAGTAAGCCTTTACCTTCAGAAGTAGCTTTCCAGCGCCCATGACAAAACCTGCATCCGTAATACCGATACCAGTAGCAAATTGACCAAATGCTCCGGCATTACATGTGTGGGAATCTGTCCCCAGCAAAACCTAGGCACAAATTGATAGATTTTGGATGAGTTAACAGCTAAAAGAAACTATAAAGTTAGGGGAAATCAGCCATAAACACTATTCACCTCTCCGGGTCTGCAGTGCCCTTCTTGGGCAAGAGCAATGTGGCAAACACCTTTGTAATCTGGATTAGCCTGCAAGATTGTGTAAGGAACTTTGCCATATAGAACCAAGCAGGTTGCAACATGAATCAGTGTAAGATATGAATTAAGAATGGCAGTCTAGTTCTCTTTTGCCTTTAAAAGCATTCAATAAAAGAAACGAAGATGATGATGAAAACATACCCTGAAATTCCCAAGGTCTGTGATGTCATAAAAGTATTTAATATTCTGTTCATTACAGAAGTCCCTCAAGATGTCAACATTCCTATTGGCACGTTCATCACTAGTAAAAATGTAATGATCTGGTATAATAACAATCTTCTCACGGTCCCAAACCTGTAATCAAATACATAAAGGATTCAAGTAGTTACTAGACATGAATGCTTAAAAATGTAAAACCTAAAGACTTAATAAATAATAAGTTTAACCAACCGATATTCAGAGGATAGACAACACATTTACAATAAAGAAAGCGCAAATTCTAACAAAACTAAATTTATAGAATTAACGTTCATCATTATAGCAAACAAAATCGCGTTGTTGGATGATGCTTAAGGTGCACACAAAGAAAAAGGTAAAAAATAATAATTAAATTACAAAACTATAAGAACTCGTTGTTAAGTTTGAGAAGAAAAAACAGTGACATCTGAAAAAGCAATTTATACAGGTACGTACATACTATATGACTACCCACGTCTATGTCCAAAACCATGTCACGGTTGGCATATAGTATGCATGGTTGGCATATAGTATGGTAGATGTTGAACCCTCTGAAACCATGTCCATGATAAACATAAACAGGAAAAGTGAGCTTGAGTCATACTGTGCAGTCATGGTGGTACTTGTTGGTCAGATTGCTTTAGGTTTGATTCATTAGGATTGAACATTCCATCTATAGAGCAACAGGAGGGTGACTTCTGTCAAATTTTCCACTATCACCCCAAAAAACCAAAACTCTGCCTCACATTGAGTTGCAAAAGAGCATGATTATGGATTTGAAATCACTACAATATAACTAATTGACAACAAATATTCTGTAGTATTAATTGGAGGAAGCAGGTACATAAAAAGATACAAATAATCAAATCTGAATCAGGCTCCATATCCGTATTTTGGCAAATATGGACATCCAATAATCCATCCATTAAACATATGGCTACAGATACTCGTAGAGGTAGTGCTAAAATATCTGACATATCTGAATAAATAGCCCATAGATATCTGAATAACCAAATACCTGCTGAATGTAAAACAGTGTGCCCAAGTGCATGTGAATTGGAGTCAACTTCAGTATAAGATTTTATAACAGAATAATCAATGTCTAATGAGATTTATATATATTTTTTTAATTTCAAGTTAAGAAGGGACTAAAATTGAAGGTCAAACTTATTTTTCTTCCCAATCATCTAATCTTGTTCAGTTTTTATTAGTATTCAATCAAATTCCAAATTCAGTGCTTATCAAATATGGATATTTGATCCATCATTCCATATTTATACAACCCCCCCCCCCCACACACACACACACACACACACACACACACCCTTTTTCTTTATTTTTATTTTTTCCCTTTGGGTGGGATTTGTGAGTTTTATATTCTTTTTTCTTTTTCTTTCCTTTTTTGTCTTTATTCTTTTCTTTTGGGGTGGTGGGGGGGGTGTTGGTTTAAAAAGTCATAGTTCAACCTGCTTTAAAAGTGGAATGCATGCAGCTATAGTCATGTCCGTCACAAACATGGGGAATAAATAGTCAAAGAGGGTAGCCTATGTCCTTAAATTGCAAGCTTGAATGCCTAGCGAACAAAGAATTGGGAGTATGCATTACTTAATCCATAATGGGGAGGCATTATACAGAATGTTCGTACGGTTGCGTGAAGTTTCCGTTTGATCCTTTGAGCACCTAAGCCTCCTATTTGGTAAAAGAGTCCGCTCCTCGTTGGTAAGTGATTCCCAACTTGAGTTGGGACTTGAGAGAGTCCCTGGTGAGTCCTAAATCTCCAATTATCCTTGCACCCTTGAATTATCATCTTAATGAAATATTCCTATTTCCATTTCTCTTCAACTTCATTCCCAAATATAATCTCAATAAGTCATAGTAGGTTAAAGTTTCTTTGAAATCATTAAAAGCTGATTCAATTGATGGCCTATAATACGCCTCATCACGGAGTTCATATATTTGGGGCACTCACCTACCGTAGAAACCCGAGTCATTAAGATAATGAGTATTTGGGCACCTGCTCCATTATGTGCACGGGACACGTTTGGAGTAAGAGGATTAATCTAGACACACAGATTAGTTACTAAAAGATAAGGGTTTTCTATTTGATCAAGTTAATTTGATTATTGGTTGGGATTCAATCTCAACAAAATAGGTGGTTGTTATTTAATGCTCAAGCACAAAAAAAAAACCTAACCGTAGCTATCTTCTAATATGAGTCGCCATATGAGAAGTAACTAATGCATGCTATGCAAGTAATCGTTGCAAGCTTAAGAAAAGATCAATAGCCATCTCTCTCATTCCCATATTTTTACTCCATTGATATTTCTTGAGCGAGAAGGAAACTTCGTCCTCGCAACTAAAGCTTCACAATCTGTTTAGATGTGTTGCCAAGGCTAACAGGTGTTTGTGAAGGATTCGAGTGGAGCACTTACTGCGATCATCAAGTCTTCCACTGAAATATTCAAAAAGATACACCTAAAAAGCTAGTATTTGTTTTTATGGCATGATTGATAAACAACCGAACATATGTTCATATTGGATTCATGAGATTAGAGATCTGATTAACTATATTTATTATTTGAATCTGATTTATGCCAACATTGGTATTAGAGATCTGTAGGATCAGTTTTACCTTGAATTTTTTTGTAAAACCCGAGGTCAAGAAATAAAAATCATGTTTTTTATTGTTGATCCATTATTATTCTTGTAATATGTTAGGTTAAGGTTAGATCTTAAACCCAGATCTTATGATTGATTATGAGAATAATTGTCATATGCTTGAAATGGATATTCTACAAATAATTATATGCTTATGATAATGGATATTCGTTGGATCTTGATAAATAAAAAACAATTGATTTTATGAAAATAAAATGATTTTCTTGAAGAGGATTTGATTTATGAACTTAAGCCCTAAATCCATGAAGAGAGAGCAAAGTGGGGAACCCCAAAGAATTAACGCCGCCACTAGGGTTACACCCATGGGAGCAGAGGCGAAGATAGGGTTAGGTCGGCTGGCCCGCAACCCGCACGCCCAGGGAACACATGTGTAGGCCCCAGCCGGGTGGATCCGATGACTTTTGCGCCTAGGTACAACCAGTGTTTTAAATGTCAGATATCGAGAAAATGTCGGATGTCACAATTGGATTTCGGATTTCAAATTTCGGAAATATTTCTGGATATTTATTAAATTTCGGACGTCATGACGTATGTCCAATATATGCACAACTTATGCAAAACTACATAAATATGTTCAGAATAGGTATACTTAGCTTAACATTTTGTATACACTTACTAACCCATTGTAAAAATTCCTCAATTGCTCTAACTTCCAAGAGCAACTAATATAGAGTTTTTCCTAAAATATCGGCCGACATTTTCCCGAAATGTTGACCGACATATCGGATTTTTCCCGAAATGTCGGCCGATATTTTTCAAAACGCCATTTCAAATAAAGATGGGGATGTCGTGGCGGTGAGGGCTTGAAACTGAAATATCGGTCGACATTTCAGAAATATCGGCCGACATTTAAAACATTGGGCACAGCTAAGCAAGAGAAAAGCGGGGCTCTGCGGATCCCCGACCATGGTTAAAGCTGAATGGAGCTAGCTCTGCCCGGTGGGAACTAGTGGCCACGCTCGACGCGACTACTGTAGAGAGATGAGGCCACCAAGGCCTCGCCCTGGCTGGGTGAGGCTCAGGCGCGGCCACAACACCAGAGGAGAAAGAGGGGCACAGCAGTGCCCACCACCCATACCGGCGGGCGCGTCCCAATCTGACGCCAATGTTGTGACCAGCCGTGACCACAGGGATAGAGCGCAGTACACGCAGCCAAGCCGCTATAGCGGTAGCCCATGGTATTTTTGGGTGGCTCAACGTTTTGCGCAAGCACGACCCTGATGAATCGTTGGTCAACAACGACAACAATTCAGTCTCATTCAGATCGGGTTACTTCTAGTGACATAACCGGTCGAAAGACACTGACTGCAATCCTGCATTTTTGCTGCAACTTTCATCTTGAATCGACTGATTTGGAATCCACAGAGTAATATACCGTTGGATCCTGACAGAAGTATATTTTCCAATGGTTGTGGATTCAGATTAATCAAAGCCCAAGGCTAAAAGTAATGATCATAATAGTGAATGTTGCGCAGGCTGCAGTCATTGCATAGTCCTGCGTTTTTGCTGCAACTGAACCAATTTTTCATATTGAATTTGAATCAACAGAATAATACACTGTTGGATCCAGACAAAAGTCTATTTCCCAATGGCTGTCGATTTAGCTCAATCAGAGCCCTGGGCTGAAAATTATGGCCAAAATAGTGAAGACTGCACAAGCTGCACTGCAGATTCGGGCTGTCTCTTGCTTTCTCGTTGAACACAAACACTGCTAAAACTTGTTCAAGCATCAACATGTTGAGTCATATGATGGGATATACATGAAGGGAACGTGCATTGACCACACGGATCACATAACGCGGTTTTGGACACGTGTTAATTCTGCGGTTGGGATTTACTCATGTGTGTCATAGGCAAAGTATTAGGCTCCGATGGGAGTGGTACTTTCCTGTCCTATCGGTTTTGAAAGTTTCGAGAATTTTCTTTTGAGTAGTGATAGAACTGGTATTATTGTGTGATTAACAAAATTACAACGGGTGAAAATTGGTAAGCGTGCGACCTTCTCGATCCCAGATTTTTGAATTAATTACAACAATAATATCAGGCCCAGTCAGATACTCACAACCTTTGATATTGTTGCCTAAAATGTATTTTGATCCCATTATCTCTATAATTAAGAATGACCGTTCAGTTTGCAATAGCAGAACTTTTGAAGGGACGGGACTCATGAGACAAAATTATAATCTTTGGTCACACGAAGCGCAATTCATCCTTTAGAGGATGAGGAACTGTTAGAGAATATTAATCATGAGCTGATTGAGTTGCCTGCGGACGTTGATGCAAGAGTGTGTATTATGCATCATATGGCACTTAGAAGGATCATAAGACTCGATCTACAATACTAAGTAATAGGCATGATGACATCATGCACGAGTTCCTGAATATTAACACTGACTCCCGTTGTGAAAGGATGTGAAAGAAAGATATGGAGATGTGAATATCACTCGGGCCAAAGCTCTTCCTCTAAGGTTTAATTCTCACAAGATTACCCCAAGCCGTACCATGCCATAACGATCATCAAGTTTTCTGCTGAAACATCTGAAAGAGGTACATCTAAAAATCTAGCAATTGTTTTTATGGCATGATAGATGTACAACCAACATATGTTCATACTGGATCCATGAGATTAGAGACCCTTTTAATTTATACCTGGTATTTGAATCCGATTATGCCAACACTCATAGGTAAGTTCAAAAATTCCTTGGTAAAGAAAGATAATGATTCACAAAACAAAACTTCATACGAAGAACTTAAATAATCACAATTATTATTCAAACTCCACATTAACATAAAAAAGATTAAGAAATTATTAGTTCTATTTGCTATGTCATTATCCCAAAAAGCCATTCTTCTAAATTCCAGAATCTACAGCAACAAAAAAAAAAATTGAGAGACAACAAAGCACAAGACGTGAGTCCACCTTAGCGTTCTGTCCAAACTCCTCCTTGAAAATTCCAAAAGTCCCCGGCCCACAAATATCATGTGTCATCAACACATCTACATTCACCCAAACATTGTCGCCGGGCTCCAAATTCGATCTCTCTGAGGCCCTCGCAAGAATTTTCTCAGTCATGGTCATAGCATGCTTCACCTGGAATAGCAAACATTACAATAATCACTACAACACAGTCTCAATCAAATGTAACTTCATCAAATGTGCCAAATTAATTATAAAAAAAGGGAAGATGAAGAAGAAGAAGAAAGAGCCCAACTGAACCAGTGGATGCTGGTGAGCGCCGAGGTTGTTGCGTCGGTGCCATGACAGAGAGAATGTTATTCAGAGCTTCCTTTCTACACTTATTTGCTGTAACTTGACATCCTAATTCAATCTACCAAATTTAAAATAAAATCAGTAACTTTTCGCCAAAGAACTGAAAGAACAGAAAGGAGCAGGCAGGGTAAAAAGATGACCTTTTTGCCAAAGATAGCAGAGCTCGAAGGCGCGAAAGTAGAAGCCATTGACGAGGACGACAACAACAAGATCGCAACTTTGCTCGATATCGAAAGGAGGATCAATCGATTATAGAAGCGAGGAAAGATTTGAAGTTTTAATCATAAAGGATGAAAATTTACCGAATTAAGGAAAAAGAAGAGAAAAGAGAATGAAATTTATTAGCAGGCCAAACTGGACTTTGGAACTGCGGTCGTCAAGGGTTACAGTGGGTGAGAGAGGCCTGGGTGTGTGGCCTGTTGAACCGGGGCCCCTATAAATTTTCGGGTCGGGTTCTGGTTCCGGTACGGATCACAGATGGAATCAAACCCGGAAAGATCAGTTGAAAGGATCCGGAAGGGCTTTGGAATTTTATTTATTTATTTATTTATTTATTTATTTTTGGTTGGGGCGAGGCACCCTTCCCACTGATATACCAACACTAAAGTTAATGTACTCCCCTTGTACTTAATACTGTGCAGAGCGTATTTTACTTTTCCTTTTGAACCACCGTAAGTAAACCGAGCAGTGATAGGAAAAAGGAGGAAGAAAAAGACAGAGAAGGACAGTGGAAGGAGGAGGAAGAAGACATTGGGGAGAAGGTGGGTGGGGAGAGAGGAGGGCCGTGGCGCTGAAGGGACGGCGACAGTGAAGCCCGACTGTGACGCTCTATCTCCGAGCAGTGGAAGAGAAAGGAGGAAGAAGAATGCAAAGACGCAAGAGAGAAGGTGGTAGGGGAGGGCGGCGGAGCGCCGCCGGCAGCGAAGCCCGGCGCCCCCCTCCTCGCGAAAGTGGAGGCAGACATATGAACAAAAATTATGAGTCACAAGATAGAATCTCCTTTCAATCCGTTTTAAAAAAATTTCACTGATTTTAAAATAGAAGATTTCTTATGCGATAATTTTTCTCTGTTTCCAAAGTGTTTCATAGTAAATCTCAAAAGAGATTTTTTTGATGAATATGAACTAAAAGGTTTTGGTTGGGGAAGTAAGAAAATCTCCCCAAAAATCTAACTTCTCCTAAGTCCTAACCATAGAAGAAACAACCACCCATCCCAAGTTATATCTCCTTTTTTCTTCATAAATATTTTTCTTAAGTCAGATAAATCTCACTCATATCAGTTCCCTATGCCGTACAGGCTTTGGCATAGAGTTCAAACCCAATCATCAACTAGTTTACAGAGCTGAGAGGTTGAGGAAATACATAGCAATCTATCATCTCTCATGATCTGCTCAATTTATTTGAAAATCCAATGTATTTTTCTTTCTTAACGAATAACAAGAAACCTGAGGCCACATCAATTCTTTTGGAAATGACTTTGGGAAAGTCTTCCTTCCCTTTCTGAGGCCCAAACAGAACCTAATTTCAATTTTGTAATCCTAATCCGGGCCCATAATGCCATAGGTAATTTCCAGATGGGCTTAAAATTCCAGAAGGGCCTAACCTACACTTGACTTCTATGGGCCTTCATTTAGGCCCACACAAAATATTCGGGGTGCTCTGGCATGGACGGAGCTGCACGTGAAAAGGACAGTAGGCGCACCGCAGAAAGCGGAACTTGGCCGGAAGCCCTCCACGTGTCCACATTTCTTTCAAAGCCTCTCCCGTCGACCCACGTGGACGGACTCGCCGTACGCGTTCGCGCCTAAATGGACGCGTAGAGTCAAACTCACGTGTACAGGCTCTAGTGGCCCCAGTCAAAACTCCCATCCGGGCCCCACGAGAGGTCTAAAATGAACAACATATTACCAAAACTCCGCGGATTAATTAGGTTCAAACTATTTGCGGCGGCGGCGGAGTAATTAGGAGTCAACGCGGTAACTGAACTCTCTTCGTGCTTTTCTTTCTCTCTCTTAATCTGTTTCTTTAAGTTGTACTTTTTTTTTGAACGTGCTCTCTCTCTCTCTCTCTCTCTCTCTCTCTCTCTCAAACTCTCAAATTTACCATGTTTTTGTTGTGACTACGGACATGTGCCGACTTTTGAAGTACACAAATGTTCACCTTGCCATGAAGTTTCTCAGTGCACTGCGTGGTTATTAGCAATGGCTTGAGTGAGCATGGATCTTAAGTGGTGTATTAAACAAGAATAATTAGACACGTAGTTAGTATCATTAAACAAGAATTATTAGAATAATTACTAGAGAAAAATACTATTTTTCACTGACTGTTATAATAATTACTTTCCACTGTTTACTTATCTCAAAAAAAAAATAAATACTTTTCAGTGTTTATTGGCTAGTATTAATAAATAATAAGTAGTTTAATAAATAAATAAAGTAAAGCGGCATGCAATAAGAGGGATTTCGCTACAGCTCCCGATGCGAAATTGTGATTAGAAAAAAAACTCAACTTCATAATTTTATTCGCTTCAGCTACCTCTTTTTTTAAACCAAGCAGGTACGCCCATGTGTTAAGCGCAGATCCTCAGCGGCGAAAGACGTAAATGCCCTACAGTAATCGCTTCGAAAATGCGGACCGCTTCGAAAATGCGGACTGTTGGTACCCTTGATCGCAGTTCTCACAAAAATGCCATGTTTCTGATCTTTATAGGATTAACATGGTGATCGCAGTACTCACAAAAATGCCTTATTTTTAATCTTTATAAGACTGCGACCATGATCACGATCCTCATTATTAGAACATATTTTTGAGTCTTTATAAGACTGCGATCTTAATCGCAATCCTCACAAAATAACTTGTTTAGTACAGCGATCATGATTGCAGTCCTCACAAAACACAATTTTTCAGCTTATATTGGGATTGCGACAATGATCGAAGTCCTTACAAAATGTCCTAATTTTTTATTAATAAAAAGACTGTGATCAGAATCGCTCTCTTCTACTGCGACCATAGCCACATTTCTCACATAGAACTGTGATCATGAGTTGCAATCCTCGTATCAGCATCACCATCATCAGCAGACCCCGTTCATCGGCATCAAATTATTCTCAATTTTTTTCTTATTTAAAAACCACAATGATCGCAAGCTCACAGAAAATTTATCACGAGCACGGGCAAACGAGATCTGCAAAAGGTCGATCTAAAAAAAATTGGTTCGAGGGCTCCACTCTCTTCCAACTCGCACGCCGACTTGACCGCGCAAGCCAACCGTGAGTTACTCTACGTCGGGATCAGGTTTGAGAGAAGAGCAACGTTAAGGGTGATAAGGAAGGGTAAAAGAGTAAATGAAAATATATAAAGAAGTGGTGATTGAGAGTAATCAATTTATGCTGATATGCATGAGGCTGTAATAAATAAAATTATGAAGTTGAGTTTTTTTTTTAACTATGAATCAAAGCAAGGATTGTAGTGAAATTTTTCATATAATTATATATTTTATAAACTATTCCAACTTTATGTTCTTGATATCCAATTGTTTCAATTGTCCCCCATCCTTCCACCAAGAAGTCATCCAGTTCCACATTGAAACAAATATTCCGGTTATCAAGAACTCCAATTGACTAATAGGGGCCTTAAAATAATTTAATTAAATGTTAACCATGTTCGATTTTATGCTGATTGTAAAATATTATAAAAATGTTAAGTTTTTGTTATTTTCTTTCTAGTGACTTTTTTCTTTTATTTAATTAAATGTTAACCGAGTTTTTGTTATTTTTTAATCAATACTTTTATAAATTATAAATACTCCAAATGTTAAATTTATCTATAAATACTTTTATTTTTTTATACATTTTTGATTATTTTATGAATTCATGACATTCTGTTTATGAAAGCTACATGAAAGCTATAATTGGTTGTATTTTATTATGTCATGAAACTAGTTTGATTGCCAAGATCTTCCTCTCATATACTTGGACCCTACTCATATACACATCAAATGTCTACATCTTTTTATATGGATTATATATTTATACTTGAACTTTTATCAATTTACTCCGACAAACTTTTTGCTACTAATTAAATAACTTTTATTCATTGAGTCTGAATTCAATGTAAATGAGGACCACGGTTTCTTTTTTATGTTTGTAGAAGAAAAATCAAAGTCTAATGTAAATAGGATTCAACTCAATTCTCTCATTTCATTATGGGGCTGTTTGGTTGCAAGGAAGTGGGCGGAAGTAAGGAAATAGGGAAGTATAATTGCTCACTTCCCTATCTATCCAAACACCGGGAAAAAAAAAAACCCCTTTTTCTTTTCTCTTTTCTCTTTTACACAATCATTTCCTCACTATCAGAGTGCTACAGTTAATTTTGTGGTCATATATCTCATTTGTAATAAGTTGCAACACAAAAATTAATTTTTTGATCATGTAAATCTCACTTGCATTCTAAGTACAGTTTATTTTTTTATTTTTTTAATTAATTTTTATTTTAATATTATTTTACGGTAACTTTGTGGTCAACTTTTTCACTTCTACTTTTACATTATCATCCAAACATCAGAAAAGACAAAACATTTTTCAAATCACACTTCTCAACAACATCCAAATACCGAAAAACTTACTAACCAATTCTCAAGTTCCAAAGGGAATTATTACCACTCCCTCACTTCTTCACTTCCTCACTTCCACCCTTAAATACAGAAGCCTGAGCTTTTTCATGCTCGAAGTTTGACACATCGCCGTGATGATAACGGCGTGACCGACCCATGATATTCGAATTTCTAGACGGTAGTTAACTATTTTGCTTACTTATCATTTTTTTAAAATAATTATTGACTTTTTTTTGAATTCAATAAGCAATCAGTTTTGGACCCCCGTCCATCGAGAATTCTTAATTCTAGTGCAAAATCAAAATGGATTAAGAATATTTTGTTCTGATTAGAGGCTACAAAATATTAAATGATTAGATACTAATCATAAATCATAAGAAGCTATTAAAGAGAATTAATTATTCAAACAACAAACACGAGGTTATAATATATAGTTAGAGAATACTACAAAAATTAAGTAAAAATGAAATAAAAGTACTATTAGTATGTAAAAGCTCACGTTTTGGATGGTGTAGTGGACATTTTTTTAGCATCCCTCGAGATTACAACACATGTCTCGCGACAGAGAGAACAGTTTTGAAAATCGACAATTATTCCATCACAACAGGTCCATTCTCTCTCCTCCTTTGCCTCCTCCCCTCGTTCTCCTCTACCGCCGCCCCTCTCCTCCCCTTCGCCTTTGCGTAAGCCCAATTTTGAACTCGTGACCTCTTATGTATGAGTTTAGTGTGATGACCAACCATATCACTAAACAATTTGGTAATATATTGTAAAAAAAATTGTATTTAAGGCTTGCCGATTGATGACACCAGGAGATATTAGGGCAATTCCTTAGAGAACCGCCCTAATATATAAAATATATAACGACGATTCTTTATGAAACCGCCATTATACGTCTATTAGGGCATTTTTGTAGTAACAGCCCTAATAGGTCCCTCGAATTTCTCGCTGTTTTCCTCGCCATAAATTCCCGTGCAAAAACTATTAATGATGGTTCTTTATATAACCGTCTTTGTAAGTCTATTAGGGCGGTTTTTAAGAGAACCGCCCTAGTAGGTCCAAGCTCAGGCCGTTATATTAAGGCGGTTCTCTTCAGAACCGCCCTAATATGTTTCAGGGTAATTTGTAAAATTTTCAAAACATTAAAATATTGAAAATTGACAACACACTTTTAACAGCGGTTTGGTCTGTAACCGTCTTGTAGAAAAAAAGCGGTGAAAATTTGTACACTAGAGCGTCATACATCACCAAGATACAAGGAATATCTCTATATATACAAAAGAACGAGTGCATGCTAAAACCCCAGAATTAACTTAGTTAAAGACCTTATAAGGTATTATTAATCTATATTTTTTTTTTTTGCATTTATATTTTTATATTCTTGATGGCATAGGTATCAATTGGTCCAGGTCAAGCCTGCTCCCCAAAGTTAAACGGGTCGGATCGGGTCGACCCGATTAAGTGTGGGTCGGGTCTGGGTCTAAATTTTTGACCCATATAATAATCGGGTCGGGCCGACCCGACCCGATTTGTAACGGTCCCAGTTTAATAAATTCTCAATTTACATAACATCCACTTACACCGACCGATTATTAAAATCATTTCCAATTTCTTAAAAATTTCAGCAGCACCTCCTTTGTAATTACTGGTCAGATATGATATCCAATACAAGTATGATAATTTCGGCTAACATCAGCCTACTTATTCTCAATCCAACCATATAACTGAATTCAAAATCATCCACCCATTCATGAAAGTATTTCGTGTAAATCACTTAGAGGGGGGTGAATAGGTGATATGCTAATCTATAAACTAAATGCGCTAAATGCGGAAGCTTAAAAACAAATTTGCAACACACTTAGTACAACACACAAGTGTAGCCGAATTCCCCGTGAAGGGCTCTGGACTAACTCCTCTTGATTCCCCTAAATATGGGTTGAGGTGCTATATGAAGCTCTTGTGGTTAAGTATAAGTGAGGCACACACACAAGCAAGCCAAGCATATAATGGATATACAACAATATGAAAGATGCAAGGCAACAACACAAGCAATGTATGATATGAATGATGAATGATGCTTTACACAAAATAAAGAGAGAGAGTGTAGAGATAATGGATCAAACGCAAACACAAAGATATGTTTCGAGGTTCGAGCCCCTAGCTCTACATCCCCGCCTTCACCACCGTGAAGGATTTCCAATCCACTAAAGGAGTACCGAACTCCTCTCTCAACCAACAATGCCACCGAGGCAATACAACCACAATCCACCTCTACCGAAGAGGGATAAGACCCGTAGCCAATACAATCACAATCACCTCTACCAAAGAGGGATCCAAAACACCACTCCGATCAACCTCTACCAAAAAGGGATACACAAATATAAGGAGGGTTTACAACAAGTGGTCTCTTTCAACCACAAACACTCTTTTCCACAAAACAAAGATCCTAAATAGATTAGGATAGAAGATATAACTCAAGTGTGAAAATCAAGGTGTTTTTGGAAATCAAGTAATAAAGAAAAACTACTTGGGAAATCTCTTGTAGATGATAGAAATGAAAATCCAAAAATATCCCAAAAACTTAGTTTTCTTTAATTTTCTAAAACCCTTGAAAAACAATAAAGATGAAATCCTTGAGGCTCCAAAACACTTTAAAAACTTATTTTTAAAACCAGAGAATAGGGAATTTTTACTCTTGAAAAACCTTACTTAAAACCCCAAGAAATGGGGTATATATAGGCCAAACCAGAAATTAGCCGTTAGGCTGATCTGGCAGCCTGACAGGCCTAGCGGTCGACCGACCGGCCGACCGCCAACGGTCAGAAATGTGACCGTTGGGGCAACTCGGTCGACCGCACGGCCGACCGCCCAGATACAGAGAGCAGACTCTCTGATCCGGTCGGCCGCCCGGCCGACCGTCCCTGTGACTGCCAAACGTGCACAAGCCTGTGCACGTCGGTCGACCGCAAGGGTCGACCGGCCTTTGGTGCGGTCGACCCGTGCGGTCGGCCGACCTGGCTGTCAACCACAAATCTGGGACAGAAACACATGTTAAAAATATTTCTAAAAAATCTTTTAAGTCTTGTAAAAATACCCAAAAATAGTTTTATTATTTTGCATTGATATATAAACTTATGATAAATATTTCAACTCAAATATCAAGCATATGAAACCATTTTTGTGTTTTAATATTTTTACCAAAAACTAAAACTTGTACTTTATCAAACTTGGATTTTTCAACACATGAATAGGATAGTCAAAATAAGTTTGTATAAGAAGTTTAAGCATGCATGTATAACTAGAATACATCTGTTATACATATAAACCATGTAAACTTGTTTTGATCAACTATTCATGAAAATCAAATCCAAACATAAAACTTCTGTGTGTTGTGCACTTGAGCATACCAACTATTCTTATCTTTACAAATGGATCTAAAACACACTAAACTCTATGATACCTAAGTCTTCTTGACGATCTTCCATCTTCAAGTCGACTCGGTCCAAACACCGTGATCCAATGAGCATGGCTATGTATCATCTTGACGCTCGGGCTCGGGAATCACCATGTGAAAGCTTCCAAACTCCTGTTTTTGAAGCAATCACCAACTAAAATCTTATTACATGATCTGAAACTAAAATCACAAGATTATTAGTAAACATAATTACATGAGTTAATCATCATCAAAACTAGAGTGGAAGGCCTCTGGGCCAACAATCTCCCCCTTTTTGATGATGACAAAATCATGGAGTTATATATGCATGGATTAAAGTTAAGCTTCAAAGAAGCTCCCCCTTAACTCATGCATAAACAAATAAACATATAAAACATAAATGCATGTATATGCATAAATAATAAAAGGTTCTAGATACCAATAAAATATTCAAAAACAAAACATGCTCTAGTAAACTAAATTAAACTTAATATATGCAAAACATAAATATGCATATATAAAACTTGTACCAATCATGCATATTAAAAAGATTTTGGTTTATATATGCATGTTAAACTCTCAAATAATTCGCCCCCTTTTTGTCAATCATCAACAAAGGGGTAAAAACCAAAACAAAACAATAATCTTCTCACCCTTTTTAATACAAAGAATCAATCATCAATAAAGGGTAAAAGCAAAAGTAAATCAATAAATTTTTCTCCCCCCTTTTTGTTCGAAACAATGAATCAACAAAAGGGTTAATAAAGACAATGTTCTCCCCCTTTTTGTCTAAAATAAAAACAAAACCAAATAGGGGTGACAATAAATTAAGATATCAATTGAAAATATGTCAAGGTAGCATCTTGATACCAATTGAAAGTAAACATAGGTCAATCAACAAATGGTATATGCGATATACATTCATGAAGAGGAAGACAGTAAAGTAACTTCCCTACATATATACATTATATGAAAGAGGGATGACAAGCCCTAATTCACATAACGTAAAATATGTAATGCATAAGAGGAGATGTGAAGCTCCCCCTACACACGTGTACCACATAAAGAAGAGATGTCAAGCTCTTCAATACAAGATACACTCAACATGAATCTATATGTAGAAGAGATGTTAAGCTCTCCTTGCATATATGCAATACAAATCAAAACTTTTGAATATTTCCTTTAAACAAAATTTTGAATCTTCTTAATAAAACAAATTTGATACCATTTAAAAGTATTATTCTTTTTAAACATATGATACCAAATTGAAATTATTATTTTCTATCATAAAGTAAGGGAGTGGAAACACAAATACCAATTGTAAACATGAAAATCAAATTTTCTCCCCCTTTATGAAATACCAACAAAACACATGCATAAGCTTGAAATAAGATACCAATTGAAAATTGAATCAATTGAAATAAAGTTGAAGCTCAATCTTAGCATAAACAAAAATATATATGTATGAAAAGTAGATACCAATTGAAATTGATATTCTTTGAAATGCAAGCATACATATATACAAACATATATGAGTATACAAGAAATGTCAAGATTGATACCAATTGGAAGAATTCAATGATACCAATTGAAACAACAATAATGATCAAGTGTATACATCATATAACTAACCACCCAACACATGCTTATGTTTAAAAGATTTTCAATGTAAAGCATACACAAGGCATGGTCTCCCAACCAATCGCCCGTGGATGGTACGAGTTTGCAAAAATAAGTTTGAGAAATAAAGTATGTTTGAAAAACTCTACCAAAATGAAGAATATGAACTAGTTAAATGGAAAAACTTGTTAACTAGTACGAAATCCTTCAAGCAAGGAATAAAAACAAATTATTTTTCATGAAATAAGAAATCCACATGATATCAAAACACTCAAGTCAATTAAACATAAACATGACTCATGAAAACAAAACATGAGTAAACAATAAATGTGAGTGTACAAATAAGATGTGAAGATCACAATCATTAAAAAATGTACCATTAAGCTCAATATTCCTTGAAACAAGAAAATCATCAAAACTTATTTAATCTTCAAGGTATATGTATGTCTTATACAAACTAAAATATACATACATATCCAAACACAAAGAGTCCACAAAGATATATGCATGAAGGCACGTGGCTCAAAAGGATGTATATGTATAAACAATAATTTGGATAAAATGGACATATACATGAAGTTAAATATAAACACATGGAAACATGAAAAACTAAATTTTCATTAAAACAAATTTCATTTCAAGGCATATGTATGATTTGTCAACACAAAAAGTATGCATACATATCCCTAAATACAATTGAGTCCATATGTATAGATTTACATGAGAGACAAATGACTCAAGGGGTATACATGTATATCTTAAAGTTTGGCAAAATAGACATATACATGAAATGAAAACACATGATCATAAAACAAAATAAAATGGGAATACAAGTTTAAAATGCATGGATCATCAAAACTAGACTATACTAGCACATCTAATGGGTTCAAATAAGCATTCAAACTCAAACATATACAGATTTACTTGTGGTCCATTATATATACAAGTATAAATCCTAGTCTTAATGAAAACTAACATTTAAACATATATTCAATATTTAAAGCATAAAACAAGATGTAAATCAACATGAAAAATATAAACATGATTATTATGTAAATTCGCATGTTATTAAACCTATGATAAACATGATAGCTAAACAAATGGTGAGAACACAAAATAATAGTCCATATTAAAAATGGGTGTCTCAAAGGGCTATACATGCATGTCAAGGATCTAATAAGCATGGCATTATCATAATAATCAACAAAACATGCTATAAATAATGAACATGAAAAGCATGCATAAATAAATAAGGAGTAAGAGACCGTTACCAAAACCTATGAGACAACTCTGCATGTCTCCAAAACAAGGTGGTCCTCTCCACCAAACATCCCTTGAAAGTGATGCATCCAAATGATTTCCATGAAGTTCGGAACGCATCCATTCCAAGGTACCGCTACTCTCACGTCATGCGAGAGCCCACACCTACATTAAACAAAGGAGGGGTGGTCTTTGGTACCCATATCTTATTGGGTCCATGGGGGTTAGTCCCTTCTCTAACCCAAACAAAATTCTTTGCTAAATTATAATCATGTATACGATCAAAACAAAATTTAGCAAGGTGGCCCTTACGTCCACAATGTGTACAAATGTACACATGAGCATACATGTGATGGTGGTGACCGTGGGAAGCATGTGTATGTCGTGGAGGGTGTGTATGCAAAAATGGAACTTGTTTCTTTCGAAACAAAGTTCCAAACGTGTATGGCCCACAACACATTGGCTCAAAGTGGAGCCCAAACAAACTACACTCTTCTTAAGTATGGATATATCTTTTTCAATTAAAGAAGAAGTGTGACATGCAACGGGTGATTTAGATGGAACTACCCTAGCATGGCAAACATGCGAATCCAAATCCTTTTTCAAAACAATGTTTTTCTTTAAACACACATCTAAATCATTTGAAATAGAAATTATTTTATTTTCAAAGAAACATTCTCCTTTAAAACAAAATCAATTTTTGAAGACAAGTTTTCATTTTTCTTTAAAATAACATGGCAATCATTTTTAGATTTTAAAAATTCATTTTCTTTTAGTGCAAGGTCTAATTGAGATCTCAATGAATCCCTTTCATTATAGACCTCAACCTTCTCTTGCAAAACCTTGTCAAGTCTAGAATGCAAACTTTTATTTTCTTTTTCAATTCCTAGACTTTTCTTTTTCAAAACTTTATATTTTTCTATTAATTTTTCACACACAATAGATAGTTCTTCATTTAAAGCATGGGCATCATAATCATCACATGAAGAACTAGCATCAAAACTATCTAGTTGAGTATCCGAATGTACCTCAAGAGAGTCATTCCCTTGGACCATATGGCATTGAGAATCGGATTCTCTACTAGACTCCTCCTCCGGTTGGATTGGCAATTGAAGCTTGGAGGTGGTGGTGGTTGTCAAAATGTTCCACGCTGCAAAGGCGGAATCAATGTTAGAAACATGCATAAGATAATCTTTTGAAAGCGTGCTTCTAATGGCCTCAAGGTCTTGTGTATTGGCCCCTATATGCTTGCTATCACTAAGGTAGGATTCCTTGGTAATGGCAAGGTAAACCTTATATCCTAGGGTTTATAAATAAATGGACATCCTAATCTTCCAAACAATGATGTTGGAAGGGTCAAACATAGGTGGGGTCATGAAGTCCATGGATGTAAACTATATGTGTGCAAGCAAACAAATGTGCAAATGCAAATGGTAGATTAGCAAACAAAGGATCTCACTCCTAGGATGTTAAGCCTAAGTATCAGGAGCGTAGGCTCTGATACCAATTGTAAATCACCTAGAGGGGGGTGAATAGGTGATATGCTAATCTATAAACTAAATGCGCTAAATGCGGAAGCTTAAAAACAAATTTGCAACACACTTAGTATAACACACAAGTGTAGCCGAATTCCCCGTGAAGGGCTCTGGACTAACTCCTCTTGATTCCCCTAAATATGGGTTGAGGTGCTATATGAAGCTCTTGTGGTTAAGTATAAGTGAGGCACACACACAAGCAAGCCAAGCATATAATGGATATACAACAATATGAAAGATGCAAGGCAACAACACAAGCAATGTATGATATGAATGATGAATGATGCTTTGCACAAAGTAAAGAGAGAGAGTAGAGATAATAGATCAAACGCAAACACAAGATATGTTTCGAGGTTCGAGCCCCTAGCTCTACATCCCCGCCTTCACCACCGTGAAGGATTTCCAATCCACTAAAGGAGTACCGAACTCCTCTCTCAACCAACAATGCCACCGAGGCAATACAACCAAAATCCACCTCTACCGGAGAGGGATAAGGCCCGTAGCCAATACAATCACAATCACCTCTATCGAAGAGGGATCCAAAACTCCACTCCGATCAACCTCTACCAAAGAGGGATACACAAATATAAGGAGGGTTTACAACAAGTGGTCTCTTTCAACCACAAACACTCTTTTCCACAAAACAAAGATCCTAAATAGATTAGGATAGAAGATATAGCTCAAGTGTGGAAATCAATGTGTTTTTGGAAATCAAGTAACAAAGAAAAACTACCTCTTGTAGATGATAGAAATGAAAATCCAAAACAATATCCCAAAAACTAGTTTTTTTGATTTTCTAAAACCCTTGAAAAATAATAAAGATGAAATCTTTGAGGCTCTAAAACACTTTAAAAACTTATTTTAAAAACCAGAGAATAGGGAATTTTTGCTCTTGAAAAACCTTACTTAAAACCCCCAAGAAATGGGGTATATATAGGCCAAACCAGAAACTAGCCGTTAGGCTGATCTGGCAGCCTGACAGGCCTAGCGGTCGGCCGGCCGGCCGACCGCCAACGGTCAGAAATGTGACCGTTGGGGCAACCCGGTCGACCGCACGGCCAACCGCCCAGATACAGAGAGCAGACTCTCTGATCCGGTCGGCCGCCCGGCCGACCGTCCCTGTGATTGCCAAACGTGCACAAGCCTGTGCACGTCGGTCGACCGCAAGGGTCGACCGGCCTTTGGTACGATCGACCCGTGCGGTCGGCCGACCTGGCTGTCAGCCACAAATCTGGGACAAAAACACATGTTAAAAATATTTCTAAAAAATCTTTTAAGTCTTGTAAAAATACCCAAAAATAGTTTTATCATTTTGCATTGATATATAAACTTATGATAAATATTTCAACTCAAATATCAAGCATATGAAACCATTTTTTGTTTTAACATTTTTACCAAAAACTAAAACTTGTATTTTATCAAACTTGAATTTTTCAACACATGAATAGGATAGTCAAAATAAGTTTGTATAAGAAGTTTAAGCATGCCTGTATAACTAGAATACATCTATTATACATATAAACCATGTAAACTTGTTTTGATCAACTATTCATGAAAACTAAATCCAAACATAAAACTTGTGTGTGTTGTGCACTTGAGCATACCAACTATTCTTACCTTTACAAATGGATCTAAAACACACTAAACTCTATGATACCTAAGTCTTCTTGACGATCTTCCATCTTCAAGTCAACTCGGTCCAAACACCGTGATCCAACGAGCATGGCTATGTATCATCTTGACGCTCGGGCTCGGGAATCACCATGTGAAAGCTTCCAAACTCCTCTTTTTGAAGCAATCACCAACTAAAATCTTGTTACATGATCTGAAACTAAAATCACAAGATTATTAGTAAACATAAGTACATGAGTTAATCATCATCAAAACTAGAGTGGAAGGCCTCCAGGCCAACATTTCGGCTTGACATCGCCTACTTATGGAGAAACATAACAACATAACTCTAGAGTTTCCCTCTCAGCATCCATAGAGTTTCAGAAATGATAACTTTCAACTTCTCATGGGCATCATATTGATAATACACTTCTTGTTACCACAACCCAGTAAAGATATCTCACATATCAACTTGAATTGAAACCACTATAAAGGTTCTCTATATATGTATATGTACAAGATTAATAATCTATCCCAAGACCCACATGTATCATCCACAAACACAAATGTTCCAAAATACAAGGGTTGGATTGATTCAGAACGAACCCTGCGCAGCATAGCCCTGACCCCTGCCTCCAAGCAACCTGCAATATACCAGTCTGTGGGAGGGTGAGCTCGACAGCTCAGTGAGTAAGGTAGGAAATAAATCAAGAAATGATAATATCTCAATGAGAGTATGAATATTCACGCAATAAGAGAAATCTGAAATAGTAAGAAGATAAAGAATCAGAGGCATCCGATGGTTTAATAATCAAGACCCCAGTCTCTAAAATTTTCGAGGACGATCAGACTCTTATGATCGTACTCCCCAATCTCTTTCTTGGATTTTCATCTTTCCATGTGATAAGGTCTATGAGTTACATAAACAAACTTTCTCGTCTTATGTGTACATGGTGTGTATTACTCACGTGCCTTGTATTCCACGTTATAATACACCAACCACCAGAGTTATGCCATAAACCTAATTTATGCATTCAAATAACACTTACATCACAAGCCATACTTATATAACATATAATCATATCATACTTCTCATAATGCAATATCGCATCACACTTCAAGTAATGCACGGATTCACATGTACACTTTCACCCAATATATGGTATTCATTTCAATTAGCTAAACTTGTATTCTGATGTTTTCATTGTCATATACGATAACACATCCAACATACCCCTAGTGTCACACACACACACATTTGTATCACACATAACCATTCATTCTCAATCATTTATAAGGATGCAATTATATGTATATCATAGCACCGTCTTCGCACTCCGCCTGTACCATACAGGTCCCTTCCTCCCAACATGATATATAGCACCGTCTTCGCACTCCGTCGGTGCCATACGGGTCCCTTCCTCCCGACATATGTATATATAGCACCGTCTTCGCACTCCGCCCGTGCAATACGGGTCCCTTCCTCCGTAACACAATGTGTATATACATAATAGCACCATATCAGTGCATCCAATTCCATAAGATTCATATATCATGCACACCATTTCTTATATAAAAAAATAATCATACTTTCAATTAATGTTTATCCGTTAGACTGTATTCTTATAGGAATATTCACACAAATTGCTTAATCAGAACATGCCACCCATGTATATTATGTACATAAATCAAGTGATATACACCCATCATATTCATATCAATCATAATGATTTCTATTCAGTAAGACACATGCCAATGTCCTTGTACACCATATTTCAAAATTCTATATTAAATGCAACACTTATTACACAAGATTGTATTCAGTTCTAAGCCTGTCTTATTATCCCTTTCATGGCGAACACGAATTAATTATTGGTTCAGTGTCTAATACTTGCAAGACTATCCACATTAGTGTAAGTACTAATTTTACCGCAATAAACCCTCCTTCGACCATAAGATGGTGAAGCTATCCCTTTTTCCTTATAACGTTGAATATGTGTGTAGATATATAATATGGGTATTTTCTATGTGATGCTCTAAATATAATTGAATAGAGGAACAACCATGTTCACATGATTTACATATGCATAACGACCAGGTAGTATTTATGTATATATGCCGCATACCCATATTTCTCACTTTCAAATCTTCTTTTACGAGATTTCTAAACATTCATTGTTACACCCATTTAATTTGGTCTTCGTCTCAGATAATTGGTTACCCCCTTTAACTAGAATAATATGAACACCACAATTACTCTTTAACCCCTAGCGTAAATCAAGACATTATACTCAAAAGAGAAAGGAATTCAATAAGAATTGAGAAGATATAACACATACGATTGAAAGTGTTCATTTCAAGTATCTCTTAAGTTTGGTTACCTTATGGGGCACACACTATTTGTACGCAAAAGCATTACTTGCTCAAACATTCTGACAAAAAGGATGGGTGAGTTGAGACTATGAGGAGCAACGAATGTCTCACACATGCTAGTTAATTGGAATACAACTCTCTTGATTTAACGCACAAGTTGATAAGGCCCAACAATTCGTTATTACTTAAATTTCTTTGACACGATGAATATATTGTGGTCGCAACCAGGATTATATATATATTTATAACAGCTATTCTCATTTACTCATGGATGGAGTTGAGCCTAATTGGATTCCTGCCAGTACTGATCTTGATACTGCCCATCCTATCACTCTGATTTCCCAATTTTTGATATTACAATAAGAAAATCTTTTCTTTGAATTAGTATTCATGTTCACTCATCTATTAGTCTATTGCCAACATAATTTAGTGCTGGCCGTTAACTTGTCCATTTATCAGTGAATTATAATTGATCAGACTATCGTCCTCATCAGTAATTTTTGGCGTTTCAGAAATTTTCACTGACTATGTGCTAATAATTACTCTATTCCCAGTCCAGTTTACTAGTCCACAGAAGGGATTATGTGCTAGGGTGAAATATGACTTTTGGAGTCCTTAACACAACAATTCATTAATTCTGGTAAAGTTAAAGCAATCTGAGTCTGAGTATAATCACCAGCACACTGAGTGTACATGCAACCCCGTTATGAGACATTATTTTAAAGGGTCAACAGTTAAATAAATAGTTATGACACACCCGTGTTCATAACTTGCGTTACTGAAGAAAAGTGTTTAGTTCTAAACTCAGCGCAATATGCCTACATATAAATTCCAATAACTTTCCCATAGATCCCACCTAAATATGTTTCATCGGATCTGACCTCCCTAACAATCGAAGATGATTTTATCGTAACTTCTATTTTTGATATTAGAATGAGACACATGGACTTCCATTAAAATTTAGATTTACTGATCTTTCTAACAATATATTATATGATCCACTTAATTCGCACGAACAGCCGTAATAAACAGAAAATCATTTAGACATCTAAAATTCTGCAACTTTGCACTTTCGACTAGTTGTCATGTTTCAGTGATAATTCCCAGCACAGACCTTTGATTAGGACACCGTAAGAACCATCGGAAAGTAGACTCGATTTGCTTTCTAACGGTATATCACATGACCTATTTCCTATTAAATATTCTTACGAAAGAAACCCCAAGTTTCAGGTTTCAGATCTGGACAGACTTTAACAGATTTGTATTACTATTTCAAAGGTGCTTGAACTAAACAATTCGCTCAACTTTTCCTTTTATTTCTTCATCTAAATTAGATCATAAGTAAGTCATGAACTTAAGTATTTAGACCTTTTATCACGGGAAATTTTTATAAGAACATTCATAGTTCGATCATTACATGATTTATCACTAACCCCTCTTTAAGTCACCTCCAACTTCATAGCTTAAATCATATCAAAAAATTTTCCTTTTTATCTCACTAACCTCACCACGATCAAATTTTGATTTGATTTTATTACGTAAGAATAGAAAGAAGCTCAACCATCACAAGTGTAAGAAGCTTCAAGAATCTCAATCTACACTAATGGTTAGGAGAGATCTATAACTTGATCTCTCCCAATTGTAATGATTCACGAATTTATGATACTAATTCCATGCTTAGGATTAATCTTGTCTTCTAATAATACATTAACTGTTATTTGGACTTTTAATATGATGCCACTCAAATTTTTAGCTTAACCTTGCCTACTTAAAGGTAGCCAATACCAACCTCCGATCTCACAAGATATAATCATATACATAATACAAGAGAGTATGCCTCTTGAAAAAAAAATCAAGCCAACTCAACACCATAGCCCTTCTTTGACCACTATGCTTCCACATAGGGTTATAGTTGTCACCAAGAGGCTAATTTGCATATTATTAAAAGAGAGTTACATAATCACAAGAGAAGTTCTACTATAAGAATTTATAACACATAGCAAGTTCATCATGCATTAGCCCAATGATTCTTTTAAGAATTTGATCCAATTTAAGAAAGAACAGTATTATTCAAAAATTGGTCTCACAAACTTTCAATGAAAGCTTCATCACCATCAAGGTAAAATGTGAGATTGAGATTTCTAGGTTTGAGACTTACACCAAATCTGAAAATTTATGAGTCCCATCACTACATGACATACCCTATCATGCAACCTCCTTACCCATCAATTTTATATAATTGGATTAACTCAATACATTTCAAGATCAAATTTTTACCACTACATACTTTAAAAAGCCATGAAATTTCAAGGGATATTAGCATGAATAGCTCAAGGCAAGAATTTCATTCAATCCATAGATCAAATCTAGGGATTTCTAAAAGATGCAATTTGAGAAAAGAAAGAGGGAAAAACTCACTCACAATCATCCAACGCGGCCGGCCCCATCGCCCTCCGCGGCCTGGCCGGCCGCCGCTGCTGGGCCCGTGCGCGCGCGCCTCCAGATCCAAGGGGAGAGGGGGAAAGAGCAAGGGTAGGGAGGAAAAGTTAGGGAGAAAAAATTAGGAAGTATGAAATAGAGATGGGGTTTCATTTGGGTTCTAGGGTTTCTTCTCCATGGAGAAACCTCTCTAGGATGAGGATGAAGAGATTAAATTTTCTCTTGACTCTTTTAAGGTCCCCACTCCAATATATTACAAGTTTGCCACTCCCCTTTCATCCAAGTGTCACTCCCCTAAATCAAGAAGATCTAGGCCCTTGATCTCCCCTCTCATGCATACCTACTCCCTCCACTAAAAATATAATATATAAAATTGTCATGAATGTATTTTCTTGATAAATACATGTATTTCAAGTATAATACTAGTATATCATCACATTGAAATACTAGTTACATAATAATCATGGTATAGGTATATGCATGTATACCACTTGACATTCCCAAAATTAAATTAAAATTCATTACACACTCAATTAACATAATAATTCGAGATTTATATTTTTAATCAACGTTTAAAAATTCGGGGTGTTACACGATTATTATACGGGTCGAGCAGTAAATGGGCCGGGTCGACCCGACCCGACCCAATTGCCACCCCTACCTGGAATGAAGCAGATGATTATGAATAGATGCGGATTTTCCTGCATGTGATCACCACTAACCAATATTCAATGCAGGCGGTTACGAAGATTCAGCACATTCAAATCTTGAGTTTACAACTATCCAGGATACTCGCATCCACGACATCATCTACCAAAAAGATAAATATACTTTCTTCTCTAATGAGAAATAGCAGAGAAAAAAGTGCAACCTTTGAGCACTTGTAACAACACACTCTACTACTATTGTAACTCTTTCTAATTATACTGTATTCTCATTTTTTCGTGATTTTTTTCCGCTTCGGGTTTTTCACGCAAATCTTTTGTGTTTCTATGTTTTTGACTTTGCATGCTCAGTCAATTGCTTATGGAGAAAAACCTCTTCCGAGATTTATCCACAACAGATGGTTTAGTCAAGAGAGTTATTGGAAACTTGGAATTGTCCATATGAGTTTTTTAGAAAACTTGAGCTGAATTTTAGGCAAGACCCGTTAATTGAAATACACGGGAGATGGTTCGAAAGTGTTCTCCTTCCATTGACGATGAACATGATATATCATGTCCAAATACATGAGATATTCAAGTTAGAAGTTGGCTTAAAACAAGAGCTAGATGGGACCAAAAAGAATGAAAATTTTTTAGTCTCGCATTGAAAGTAGTATACGAATGGATATGTCTATTTGGTGAACAGATGTGTATGTCTAGAACAGTTGTGCCCATTCCATCCAAATGGACGTGTCTGTTCGGAGACAACCCGTTTCGGCCGAATAGATGTATTTGTTTGGCAAACGGATGTGGTTGGTTGGAATAGTTATGCATGTTCTAACTAAATAGATGTATCTGTTTAGAATGGTTGCGCCCATTTCGATCGAACGACCTCTAAATTTCTATAAATGACAGAATTTCACTCCAAAATGAATGACTAAAAAACTCAGAATAACAACAACCACAAAAATAATGAGTTCAATAAAATTCTATTGAATTCCTTTGAATAACAACAATCACCAGAATAATGAGTTCAATAAAATTCTATTGAAATCCTTTTAGAATTATGTCTGAATTCTGGTTTTGGTCTGTATTCTTTTTTTTACTTTCGTTCTTTGAAGAAGTGGAAAGTACGGGTCAACTTTGAGTTGACTGTGCGTGATTTTGCAAAGTGCCACGCAGAACACGTGAAGGAGTGCGGTATCTTGAGAGATCAGTGTCTATTATCCTGTAAACACCATAGCGGGAGACGTAATTGTCATAAGGAGACTCGTTGTATGCGTATCTTACTCCATATTAATTTGTTACTCTGTCCATTTATGATAACGTTCAGTGTTGCAGAAATTATTGAATTCCAATATATTCTCTGTCTATTTGAACTAACGTACTTATTACAGGAATCATGCTGAATAAAGTATTCATATTGAAATATCTATGAAATATTATTGCTAGATAAACTATTATTGAATTATTTATCTTACTGATTTATTACTAATAAGAGACTGACTAAATACCAGTTTGATTAATGCCTGTGGAAGGAATTTGAAAAGTGGTTCTGTAATTACGGAATGTTCAATTGAATGAAAAATCTCTCACCTGATTTTCACCGACCTGACCGATTGGACCGGTTGATCTTGATTTTGAATTGGACTGTCAAGAATTAACAATCGTAAGACAATTAAGCTTTTTCTAGTGTAGGTTGCATCAGCAATTGATTTTTTTACCAAGATTTCAAATCTCTTAATTTCTACTTTACAAAATATCAACAGGAGATCTTTTTCCTAAAGAGTTTATTTCCAAAATTGTTTAACAATTTTTGTTTTCCTCAAAATTGTTGATGACGTATATTGAAGTTGCTAACTTCTACTTTGCACTGAACTACAGAAAATATTTGATACTCTCGAATCAGACTGTGATGTCTGCACCTCTTTCTATTCCAAAGATGAAGAATGATAGTATTAAGAAGTTCGTCATATGACATTTATTTGAGTACTAAGTAGTGTAAATAATAGGTATGTTTATAACATACAAAGCCAAGGCCACGAATCAACTCAATAAAAATATAAAGATTCTAAAATCCAATCGTGACGGAAATATGAATCAAATGAATTCAATGAGTTGTGTGCTAACTTGGGTATAAACCATCAGACCACAGCATCATACACTTTTCAGCATAATGGAAATGCTAAAAAAAGAAAAGAACTTTAAAAAGGATGGTCAATTCTATGCTCATAAGCTCTGGATCACCGCAGAACTTGTGGAGAAAGCCCTACTAACCTCAAATCAGGGTACCATAGGAGATACTTGGATTTATTCCATTTGAGTTGTGACATAACAGGCCTCATTCTTACTATTATCTCAAAATGTGGGGTGCCTTGCAAAGTACTAGTACCAATACCTAAAAAGACTAAATTGGGATATAAAATGATGAACTGTATTTTCATAGGATGTGTCTTATATAGCAGTGCCTATATTTTTCTGGTACACAAATTAGTAATACCGGATATTCATGTAAACATGATTATCGAACCAAGAGATGATATGCTCTTTGAAGACATTTTTCCATATAAATGGAAAGAAGACAAGACTTATGGAAACATAACACATGAAATAGTGTTAAGGGATGAAGAACCCAGTGAACCAACAGTTAATGCAGAAGTTGAAAAAAAAAGAGTAAGAGATTAAAAATCTCTAAATCCTTTGAATCAGACTTCGCAGCGTATTCGCTTGAAAGCGTGCTTCAAACATTTAAGGAAGTTATGTCTACCTCAGAAGCGCAAATGTGGAAAGAACCTGTAAACAACGAAAAAGAATCCATTGTAAGTAATCATACTTGGGAATTGATAAACTTGCCACATGACAGCAAACCAATCGGCAGTAAGTGAATTTTCAAAAAAAACTAAAACTCGATGGATCTATCGATAAATACTAAGCAGGATGCTTTAAGATATGTGAAGTGTCCACCTATACTTGAAAGGTACAGTGATACAAACTGGATTGTAGATTTCAAAAGATCAAAATCAACTAGCGGACATATTTTTCCTCTTGAAAGCGTGATCGTATCTTGAAATCTTCCAAATAACTTATATAACCATTCAACAATGGAATTTGAATTTATTGCCTTGGATAAGGCTGGAGAAGAAGCAGAGTGACTTCGATAATTTTAGATGATATACCTTTATGGTCTAAACCAGTGCTTGCCATATGCATTCACTGCGAACCAAGCAGCAATCTCTAAGGCACAAAATTTGTATATTACGGTAAGTCTAGACACATTCGTCGAAGGCATAATACCATTAGGCAGTTGCTCTCAATGGAGTTAATTCAATTGACGTCGTGGCATCAAATGATTACCTAGGCATTCATTAAAGATTTGAATGGAGAGTATATCAACTGCGCATCGAAGGGATGAGGCTAAAAGCCTAATTATACCGAGTCAGCTTAATGAAAATCTCACTTAGAGATTGAAGATCCCACAGACTAAGTTCAAGAGGAAAAACTGGTTATGATTGACTCTGCGAGTAAGCACTTAGGAGCTTGACTCCAACCCATTCCTATGGTGCACCTAACTGCTTTTTACAAATGGGTTTAGGATAAGCTTAATGCTTTTAATGATACTTATAACTTGTTATCAAAACAAGTGGTGTAGAATAGACTACTTAATTGGACGATCACCTATAGGAGGTAGAACTGGGGCTGGCTCTTGGGAGTATCTATGGAGACTGTGATTTTCTAAACACACTCTCTAAAATTAAGTATGTCCATGGCCGAAATGGGCACAATAGAGAACTAAAATTGATTTTGAAAAGTTATTGTGTGAGGCTTGTTAACTTGGTTGACGCAAACAGCCGACAATTCAAGACCTACTTCATTGATTGGCCAGTAAGCTGGCTTTCATTATGGAAGGTTGAAGACTTAATTCACCTATTCTGATTTAGTTTTTTTTCTAAAGTATATTTCACTATACAATCAGTCTCATATTGTGTATATTTTCTGAATCTCTATTCATTGTAGGGGATTGTTGAAAACTTGAAATTGTCCAAGTGAGTTTTTAAGAAAAACTTGAGCTGAATTTTAGGCGGAACCCGCTGCACGGAATGTTTGGGAGATGGTTGGAATGTGTTCTCCTTCCATTGACGATGAACGTGATATATTCACATATTCAATTAGGAATTCCGAATGAATGAGATATTAAAGTTAGAAGTTGGCTCAGAATAAGAGGTATATAGACCAAAAAGAGTGAAGACTCTTTGGTTTCGTATTGTAAGTGGTATATGAATGGATGTATTTGTTCTGTGAAAGGATGTGTCTGTTCGGAACGATTGCGCCCGTTCTATCCAAATGGATGAGTCTACTCAGGGACAACCTGTTTTGGCCAAATGGACGTGTGTGTTCGGCAAATAGATTTGTCTGATCAGAACAGTTGCGCATGAACAAATGTGTCTGATCGGAATGATTGTGCCCATTCTGATCTAATGGATGTGTTTACTCCAAAAGGCTTCCTCCAAGTTTTCATATAAAGGGCGGAATGCTACTCCAAAATGAATGACTAAAAAACTCAAAATAACAACAACTACAAGAATAAATGAGTTCAAGGAAATTTTATTGAATTCCTTTTAGAATTCTGTTTGAATACTGGTTTTTTGTCTATATTTTTTTTTTTACTTTCCTTCTTTGAAGAAATGAAAAATACGAATCAATTTTGGTTCGACTGTACGTGATTTTGCAATATGCTATGCAGAGCACGTGAAGGAATGTTGTATCTTGATCCATTATCCCGTAAGCACTGTGTGGGAGACATAATTGTCAAAAGGAGATTCGTTCTATGCGTACCTCACTCCATATTAATTTGTTACTCTGTTCGTTTATACCAACGTTCAATGTTGCAGGAATTATTGAATTCCAATATATTCTCTGTCTATTTGAACTAACATTCTTATTGTAGGAATTATGCTGAATAAAATATTCATGATGGAATATTTATCTAATATTATTACAAGATAAATTATTATTGAACTGTTTATCTTGCTTATTTATTACTAATATGAGACTGACTAAATACTAGTCTGATTGGTATCTAAGAGGGATTTGAAAGATGATCTGTAATTAAGGAACGTTCAATTGAACAAAAAACCTCCCGCCTGATTTTCACTGATCTGACTGACTAGACTGGTTTATCTTGATCTTAAATTGGACTGTGAAGAAATAACAAAAATCAATGACTGATGTAGGTGTTCTTTGTCGGAATAACTGATGTGCTATTCTTTTAGCTACAGGTTGGAGACTTGCTAGACTTACTGCGTCTTTGATTGAGATTTTTGCATCACGCAAAGCAATTTTCTCACAGTGTATGACTCGAAGGTGACTCTATGGTGGCAATTAGGTGGTTGCAGGGAGAGAGATCTCCCTATTGGCCTTGCACTGATTATGTTTGGTGATATGCATCATTGGATTTCTAATGTCCAGAGTTTTAGGGCGAGTCATGTATTTCGTGAAGGAAATGTTATGACCGAATTTTTAGCTAATACACGTGTATCTAGAATTGTCGCTCGATATTCTGAGCATGCTTTTTTTGTGCAATTGTGAGATCTGACTTGAGCATTTAGGAAAGGTTGTTAAGCGGGAAAACGTCTATCTTAAAAAAAAAAATTGATCTATAGTATCTCACGCTTGGAGGGAAGGGAACGATCGAGTTGATTACTGTTTTCCATTAATTTTGCAAAAAGGGAAAACTTACAAATAAAAGTTTGAGGAGCTAAATTACAAGTATTCTCAAAAGATTACAAGTAGATCTCCTCAGAGATTCTGGGAAAATGTGCCGATAGGAGTCTGGTCAGCGCGCGACCACTTTGTCCCTTTGACGATGCGAGCGATGAGATTCCCTTCTCGCCTGGTTCCGGGAATCAGAGAATAGAGGGTTGATAGAACCCTCTTGCTGCTTCTCAAAATCGCCTTCAATTAGGAATTCCTTCTCGCCTGGTTCCGGAAATTCCTTGAGAAGAAGAACGATGATAGGGCATCAACACCCTAGATAGAGAAAGCAATTCTCTAAAAGGTCTCTGAATTCGAAAACGCACGGTGCGTTATGAAGAAGCCTCGGTTGAAGAAGTTGATTGATCGATTCTCGTGATCAGAAGGCGATTGATGGCTCCTTCCTCTGCGATCCCCTCCTCCTTTTTTTTTCCTTGTACCCATGGCGGGTTATTTATAGGGAGAGCAAGGGTATAATGTCCCCTTGAAGATATGAAAACAGGTTGAACCGAATCTGTTTGAATCTGGAAAGTAGCCTTGCTGCGAGGCTAGAATAGCTTCCGCGGAGCTAGAAAATGGGCAAGTCGGTTGATCTTTCCGATTTGTTTGATCCTTTCCATATCGTTGAAGGATTTTCCCTGATCCTCTTACTCGTTTCAAGAGAGTCAAGAGATTGCGGCAATCACCTGCCATATTTGAATCCTGATTGGATTTGATTAGCTTAGATCTAATCTCATCAGGAGATTTGATTGGTCAAAGGCTGACCATAGCAGGCTGATGGCGGAGCTGCCCGCTTTGAAGCTCATAGCGGAGCTAGAGGCAATTCCTGGCGAAGTCCGAAAAGAGGCTTTTCGGCGAAGCTGTCAGTTAGCTTCCTGGCGATGCTCTGGATGATGTTAGCCTCTCACACGAGGCTATCTCCTTGGGCTAATGTAATGCTAAATGCTAGCATTTTAGACCTGCTGAGGTCTGTTTAGAAACAATCCGGGTTCACTGTTCTGCTTGCTGGATCAGTGGAGTCCAAACCGCTTCCTTGTCCCTTGGAGGTGGGTAAAAACTGGTCTTCAGCTCGTCTGTCACTTGTCTTTTGTAAATGTCAACAAGTTTAGACATTGTTCGGACTAATGAGAATCTTGTCTTTTTTAAGTGTCAACAAGACCCCCTTCAAAGTTTTCGAGAGTCTGCAATAGCTCAGACTCCGAAACACTTTGAACTGCTGTGATGGTATGTGGAGTATGAACGTCGCCATGATGGTTGAGTTCAGCTTCGCCTTCAATCCTGCTTTGGGATGAATTCGCCGAAGAATTGCACTGGTTCGCGAGTTGCTTCGCGTCGGGGTAGCTCCGCATCTGGGCTTTCAAGAAATAAGTTCGCTTTGGAACTCCTGTTGCCTTTTCAAGGCCAACTGCCATGGGGCGGTTACGAGGAGGATCATTCCTTCTTTTGCGCCAATCGAGAGAGATGTTCTCCGATTCGCCCGTTTCCAAGGGAGGATACTCCCTTTCTTCAAGGCGCCATAAATGCCTTTTTATGAGGGAGACGTTTTCTTCCCTTGTACGGTTCCAATGGGAACCGTCCCTGTTATCAAGGCGCAATCAATGCCTTAAGTGCGCTCGTGCTTCCATGCTTGAGGTGGTTGCGCTCAGGCCATGGGGCCTATAAATAGGACACTTGAGGCCCTCTGAAGAGAAGTGCCTTGCCTTTCTTCTTCCCTTCTCTTGGTTGAAAGAGATACTCAGATCTCTGAATTAGTGGGAAAACCCACTCTGGTTGTCTAACCGGCCAAGGACCAGTAAGTCTTGATCATTTAAAGACTTCACCGCTTTTAGGGAACTCATCTCCCTTGATTTAGCTTTGGCAGCTCGCTTCAGGGATTAGCTTCCCTTGTTCTTCATCTTGCAATTGGCTGCTGCAGAGAAGGATCTCATCATAGCTTTCTGTGAAGCTATCATCTTGGCTTGATCAGTGAAAGATCGTTGCTTGTTAAGTCCGCTGCGCAGGCAGGACTTGGGACTTGGCTTCTTCAATAGTTGAGCCAGTCTTGCCATATTGGTGAGGTTGAGACTGTTCTTCACAAGATCAGTCTGACTTTGCCGTATAGGCGCGGCTAGGACTTGGCGTTTGCTGAACCAGCCCATGGTTGCCGTGCAGGTGAGGCTTATCCTCTATCTGGTAACTTGATGGAAGAAACCATGAAATTGCCTTATGCTTCCCCGGTTGAAGCTTTACTTTTAAGCAGGAGGAACAATTCGGGGCGGCGAGTGCGCGTCCCAAGGGCTGTTGGCAGCCTCTTATCCGAGATGATTCGATCTGAGGTGAGGCTGGCCGCCGCCTTTATCGGAGAGGATCCGCTTCAAGATAATGGGCGTCGCCTGTGGGATTGTCGGCACCATTGCCGACTTTCAACTTTGGTGGCCTTTGATGGCGATCCACTTCGGGAAAGTGGGCATCGCGCCCGTTAGATCACTGGTATCACTGCCAGTTCCTATTATACGTGATCTACGTGTTGGCGGCGATAAGCTTTATTGCCAGGCTTCAACAAAAATGGCCTGGTAAGATCTGCCATTTTGTGGAGAAAAATGACCGTGTCCTTGTGGCAGAACTGGTTACAGCCTTGTGCAGGAGGAAGACCTTTCTTGTCCAGTTGATCTGGTCTGGAAGCAGATAAAACCGCTTGTATGCCTTTTATGCAAATGGCCTTGCTAGGCAACTTGGTGTGTTGTATGAAACACAACTTTGATGTAATATCAAATGTACTCTTGCTTTTAAATCAATGAAAGTTCTTTGTCTGATCATTTGATTTTTTGCTTGCTTCACTGAGAGTTCGGCCATTGCTGGGCTAAACTGCGCACGGAGCTAAGGACATAGCCCTTCCTTTGAATGACCTTCGCGAGGCTGTCATGTCAGCGCCTCTTTAGAGGGCTAATTCAAACCTTTCGGTTAAGTCCTGGAAGGATTGCGCGAAGTCCGCACTTTGCTCTTGTGCGGAGTTAACCCTTTAGTGGGATTGAACCGTCGCTTTTGGGAAAGCGTCTCAGGCGCTTCGGGCACTGTTTCGAATTAATTCGAAACGGCGGCATGTGCCCTTTTTTGAGGCCTCGATTTAGGCGCTGATTGGCCTATAAAAGCCCGATCGGGCTGAGAGAAAATCATCATTTCTCTTTGAATTTTCCAGAGTACCTGACTCTTCTTCTTCCTTTTCTTCATCTTCAAGAGTTCAAAGACTCCTGTAATTCTTCAATGGCGCCCAAGAGACGAGCGGGAAAGGAAGCAGCGACTTCTGCAGCGGAGGGCCCTCCTCCTCCGTTCATTGAGCGACCGATCGCTGGTAAGAGACTCTCCAATCTGATTAGAGAGTGGTCTTCATCCTTTGGAGTCGATACTCGGCTATTAGGACGATCGAATATGATCTGTCCTTATCAGGGAACTCGTTTCCCTTAACTTCCCTATTTTGCTTGCACCAGGGAAGTAAGAACTGAACAGTTCTTCTCTTGGGCTTCCATAGGAAGCCATTGCTTGGGCAATTTTCATCCTGTTGAGGAACAGGATATGGGTCGCGTGCGTTCAGTCGTGGCCACGAAGGGTGACTGTTAACCATAACGTCCTTTTGATGACGTCAGCCCTTAGGGCTATGCCACTTCCTGCAAAGATGCAGTCTTATCTGTGAAGCGAAGCTTTTTATCAAAGCTATTATCCCGCTGTTCCTGCTTACTGGGCGAGGCTATGCCTTAGCGAATTTTTATGTCTTCGCATCCATTTGATTGGTGAACTAATCATAGTTCATTTTTTTTTTGTTTTTGCAGTACATTACGCCTCCGGCCTCCAGAACAGTCTATTTGGCGTAACCAGTCGAGCAGGCGGGAGCATCAGCTTGCAGTTCATCGGGCAGGCTTCCTTGTTCAGTGAGCCGAGCTCCCTTGTACGGGATACGCTCATTCAGAGCGGTGGCCCGCAGGCCATGCGGAGCATTTTGACTACGGCTCCGTTTGAAGATATCGACCGTCAGGCTTACAAAAAGCCTGACTTCATGTTCGGGGATGCTGCACCTGATCCCGATCGCCAGCTGCAAGCCGGCGAAGGCCAGTGGATCTTCCAGTTGGATGGCGAGAGATTCTATCTCCCGTCTAGTAAGCGGCATTTCGCTTTGTCTTCTTTCGCGAGCGTGACTTGGGCTCGGAAGATGGCGTGGGGCGTGAGCCTAAATGCCGAGTCTATAAGTGTCGGGAGGTTGACTTTCCAGACCGGCTATTCGAGGGCGGGCCCTCCTCGTAGCATAATAGGGCTATACCCTGGGAAGGTGTCGCGGGACATTCCAGTAGGAGAGAATCCAGCTGCGGCGCCGACCTTCGGCACTCAGTTCTGCGAAGCTGACGGGAACTACCCCGCCACAGATTTCAGAGCTCCTGGTTGGGTCCACCCTCCTAGGTCATGGTGGGCGGAGTTGACCAATTATATCCTCAATCATTTTGAGGGGGAATTAGAGAGGTTGAACCTCTATGAGGCCGTCAGGGCGACCTGCTACGGCATTGAGATGAAGGTGGCGTGCTTCTACGCCATTCTTGAGTTGTACTGCCCAGCCTCGGGGACTTTCTTCACCCCGGTTGGTGAATTGGGCATGGCCCTGCATGAGATGCGAGAGATCTCTGCTTTGCCCTTCGGGTCTCTTCCATATGAAGAGTATTTTCCGTGTGAGGCGGAGCTGGCTCTCTTGGAGAAGCAAGAGCCTGCTTTGCTTGAGACATATCGGGAATTGATGTGCCACCTGCACATTTGTTCCAGCATCCACACTGGTGGTAAGGGTAGCTCGAAGAGCTTAAAGAGCTGGGGGAACTACTTGTTCCCGGATATGACTAGTGCGCCCGAGGCAGCTCATTGCGGAGTTGTCGAAGAAGACATCTTGGCGAGGATGGAGGTGCGTGCTGAAAAGGACATCGTCGTGACAGAAGATGATGGTCCTTTCGAGAAGGGTGATGTTCTTCGGAGCTTTCACCATCAGGCCCGTTGGCCTATGTCTCGCAAGGCGTTGCTGGCCGGATTCTTAACCATCTGGTTAAAGAAGTGTGTCGTGCCTTCTTCTTCGGGTGACATTGTCCACCCGAATGTGCTGCTGCCTGCTGTCCGCTTGGTCCATGGTCACCGCCTGGGTCTCCTTCCGGCCATGGTATGTTGTATTCAGAGGGGCCTTCGTGTACTGACGGAGGCTTTCTGCAGGCCGATGGCGTCAAGGCGAGGGAAGGGTGCCGTCCTGCCTTGTGACGGACCCAATCCTAGGGTAGGTTTACCGTACACCTACTTGATGGCGTGGTTCGCCTTGCACTGCCCCAGTTTGATTGGAGCTGGGGAAGACCCACCGCAGGGCGTTCAAACGGCGCTTCTCCGTCGTTTTGAAGGCTGTCTGTGGCAGAAAACTTATGTGGCCGAGGCCCGTAAGTTAGTGCGTCGTTATGACGCTTATAGCCTGTTCCGTTGTTTTCCTCGCCTGCGGGGTGCAGGATACAACGAGGAATTCCATGATGAGGAGTCAGGTCGATCTCCCATGAGTCGGGGTGTTTTCGAGTGGCTGGTCTGTATCCGGCCCTCGCATTTGCTGTACAGGAGTGGGGATACCTGCTACATGGAGCCCTACATCCCGAGCCGGTTCGCCCGCCAATTTGGGTATGACCAGTTGTATGTGGGCAACCCCAATCCGGACCTGGCTTTCCTGGGGAGCCTTATTGATGGGGCTCGTGCTTGGCGGTTCTTTACCGCGGATGACACTGGAGCGTGGCTACGCACGCCGTTGAGGGATCCCGGCCTATGGACGACCCTGTGTTTCTGCCAATGGTATGCAGCTTCGAATTCCACGCCTCCTGGATTCAATGCCAATAGTTCAGGTGTGAAGTTGATTTCTCATCGGATGAGGCAGAAGGCTTTGGATAAGAAGGAGGGCAAACGAGTCCGTGTTCCTGGCATAGAGGAGTTCATCGCTGTAGATGACAGCGAGGCTTCTGATGCGGGGAGCCCTCGCTTCGAGGCAGAGACAAGGGCTGATGCCCACAAAGCTGGTGCTCATGAAGCCGGGTCTGGTGTAATGGGGACAGCTCCCCCACAGCATGTGGAAGAAGTGGAGGAAGAGGACTCTGAGGTCCACTTCAAAAGGAAGCGTGGGAGTGGATCCCGTAGGAAGTCGTCGGCGAAGAAGCCCCGTCGCCAAACTCCTACCATTGTGGTGGAGGGCGAACTCCCTACGGCGCCTCCTTCTGCTGCTCTATTAGTGGCTGAGCCGTCGGTTGCTGAACCGACTACTGGTAAGATTGGTCCCATTTAATATGCCTTCAGCGCGCTTTACATAACTCATCATTTGCTTTTTGTTGCAGGAGCTGAGGCAGTTGGAGAGCAAGGGGAGCACTACGATCCCCTGTTCACTTATGGAAGTGCAGCTGGTTCCTTTGCTCGCTCGGAGGAGTCTGGAGGTGATGCGGCCGATATTGGCCCTTCGGGCGCTGGGACTTCTAAAGGAAGTCCTATGGCATCCAGCTCTGCCGGGTGGTCTGCGGAGGAATCGGCGAGTGGGCCAGCTATCCGCGTTGAGTCTGGTAAGAACTTTCCGATGGGACCCTTGGATTCCGATGCGGCTGACGAGGTGACATCGGCCTTCGGTATGACTAAGATCTCCTGATCCTCGCCTATTTGTTGCGTCTCCTTTTTGACCTTGGTTTTGTTGCAGGCATTCGTCCCCAAGGTGCGTCAGCTTCAAAAGAAGCGGAGGGTTTTCCTGAAGGGTCAAAGGGCGATATGAGCGCTTCGACCGGGGCAGACGCTGCTGTGTTAGACGCGCTGTATGGCGACCTGCCTTTTTATCAGCCCAAATCAGCGGAGGGCCCTGAGGTTGAAGAGGCGGCAGTCCCGGAGGTACCCTCACTTCCAGTCACATCAACGAGTGAGGTGCAGACTGTTTTGCCGAATACGGCACTGAGGGTGATTGTCAGCCCTACCTCCCCGACGCTGGTAGTTGAGCCTGCTGCTCAGGAGGTGGTTGCCAGTCCTACCTCCGCGGTGGCTGGCGTGCTGGTGTCGCTGAGGACTCCGCCGAGGTCACCTTTGGCTTGCCCTGCTGCAGTCGATGTTCCCGCTTCTTCTTCCGCGGTGGTGTCGACTAGGTTGGTAGATTGCTCCGAGGTTGTCTCAAGGGTTGATGAAGCTGAGAATGACTTTATCGGTAATCTGGTCGACAGCTTCTATAATAGTTTGGAGCAGACTATCGGTCTAGTCTTGAAGGGCTCGCCTGTGCCATTTTCGAAGCTGAAGATGGTTCTCTCCCGTGGCATTGAATGTATTCGGGACTTTGAGGGGTACCATCAAGCTACTGCTCTGGAGCTCCTGGTAGATGACCTTGAGAAGGACGTGGAGGAATGGCGCCATTTCCATCGTTCCGACGCAGCGTCTTTGGCTGATGAACGGCTCGCACGTCTTGTCGCCCAGAAGCGCGAGGCTCAGCTCGCTGCTCAAGAGGCTGTTGAGGCTATCTCCTCTGACTTGAGGTCCTTGGAGGCAGAGGAAGCAGAGGTTGGGAGTGCAATTGATGCTTCCAACAGTGCTCTTCTTGACGCTGAAGATAAGATTAAGAGGGCTGAAGAGATGATCCGAAAGGCAAATCTCCTCTTGTCGAAGGCTACACAGATGCGTCATGAAGAGTCTGCGCGGCTTAAGCAACTCAGGGCTCGAAGTGAGGAACTGGCGGAGCGGAAGTCATCACAGAGGGCGACTTTGGTGGAGACCGAGGCTCGTCTGGCTCAGGCGGTGGACTTCGATGAGGCGAAGCTAAGATCACAGCGCTGGCCCAGGCTGAAGATGACAGGAGGGCGCGGCTAGCTTCGCTCGGAGATCGGATCCGATCTTATCATGTACACCTATAGGCTTCCTCCATGTATCCCATCCTTCTGGATTAATAGAAAATTTTTCTTTTGTCGTCTGTTGTTTAGATAATGAGACATGACTGTCTGTTGGTTCAGAGGTTGCAGTAACATAACCGAATGGGACGTTGCCAGTCTCGAGGTTAGCCCTTTGCGGGGCTTAAAAGGAAGGGAGATACTTGCCTTTTGTAAATGTCAGCAAGCATCGAGATTGAGACTTAGCTGTCAGCTGGTTCAGAGGTCGCAATGACATAACCAATTGAGACGCCACTAAGCTCAATGTGGATGAAACTTGGCTATCTGCCAGTTCAGAGGTCGCAATGACGTAACTGGTTGAGAAGCCACCAAGCTTCAATCAATAGGTGATACTCGTCTTTTGTAAATGTCAACGAGTATCGAGACCTGTCTTTTGTAAATGTCAACAGGGCTCGGGATTGAGACTTAGCTGTCTGCTGGTTCAGAGGTCGCAATGACATAACCAATTGAGACGCCACTAAGCTCAATGGTAGATGAAACTTGGCTATCTGCCAGTTCAGAGGTCGCAATGACGTAACTGGTTGAGAAGCCACCAAGCTTCAATCAATAGGTGATACTCGTCTTTTGTAAATGTCAACGAGTATCGAGACCTGTCTTTTGTAACTGTCAACAGGGCTCGGGATTGAGACTTAGCTGTCTGCTGGTTCAGAGGTCGCAATGACATAACCAATTGAGACGCCACTAAGCTCAATGGTAGATGAAACTTGGCTATCTGCCAGTTCAGAGGTCGCAATGACGTAACTGGTTGAGAAGCCACCAAGCTTCAATCAATAGGTGATACTCGTCTTTTGTAAATGTCAACGAGTATCGAGACCTGTCTTTTGTAATGTCAACAGGGCTCGGGATTGAGACTTAGCTGTCTGCTGGTTCAGAGGTCGCAATGACATAACCAATTGAGACGCCACTAAGCTCAATGGTAGATGAAACTTGGCTATCTGCCAGTTCAGAGGTCGCAATGACGTAACTGGTTGAGAAGCCACCAAGCTTCAATCAATAGGTGATACTCGTCTTTTGTAAATGTCAACGAGTATCGAGACCTGTCTTTTGTAAATGTCAACAGGGCTCGGGATTGAGACTTAGCTGTCTGCTGGTTCAGAGGTCGCAATGACATAACCAATTGAGACGCCACTAAGCTCAATGGTAGATGAAACTTGGCTATCTGCCAGTTCAGAGGTCGCAATGACGTAACTGGTTGAGAAGCCACCAAGCTTCAATCAATAGGTGATACTCGTCTTTTGTAAATGTCAACGAGTATCGAGACCTGTCTTTTGTAAATGTCAACAGGGCTCGGGATTGAGACTTAGCTGTCTGCTGGTTCAGAGGTCGCAATGACATAACCAATTGAGACGCCACTAAGCTCAATGGTAGATGAAACTTGGCTATCTGCCAGTTCAGAGGTCGCAATGACGTAACTGGTTGAGAAGCCACCAAGCTTCAATCAATAGGTGATGGGGTCTCGTTTTCACGAGGGAACCGTTGTCATAGGTTTAATGTTAACATAACAGCGGAATATATGTGGTCCTACCATTCTATGGATGAGAATTGGTAGGTGATTTTGGAGGTCTCATTTTCACGAGGAGAAATGAGGGGACTGCTGTCATAGGTTTAATGTTAACGTAACAGCGGAGTATATGTGGTCCTACCATTCTATGGGTGAGAATTGGTAGGTGATTTTGGAGAGGGAATCAAATGGGAGCAGGTCCCTTAGGATTTTTAGCAAACCCCCAGCTATCAACGGGTTTGATATGCCTTTACCAACTACCGTTTGGGTTGGGCTAGCCATGCTATTCCCCTCAGCATGATGAGTTGTTGAGGACTCATGTTGGGCTTAGAGGCCAACATTTTCCTCTATCCTTGATCGTTAAGGATGTCGGATTATCAGGTTGATGTCTGCACAACCTCGATTGTCTTCTAGGGTGACTGGTGCATGGCCAGGTCCCAGTTGATCCATGGCCGTATAGTCTCGCTTGGAGGAAGAGAAAGGCTCTCTTTGTGCGCATTTCGGACGCGCGGATCTCGATCAGAGGTGTAATGTTAACTTGATCGAGAGCAAGATCCTTGATTAAGGATAGTACTTCTTTAAGAATTTGCCATTGATCGGCATCATGAGTAGGTCGCCCTCTGCATTCATAAGGCGGTATGCTCCGTTTGAATAGACTGTCTCTATTACAAACGGTCCTTCCCATTTAGGCTGAAATTTGCCTTTGGTCTTGTGCGTCATAATCATCGGTCGTCTGACGGCTAAGACCAGATCTCCTTTCTGGAAGATTCTCTGCTTAACCTTCTTATTGAAGGCTTTTGACATCCGAGCCTGATATAGCTCGATGTGTTGCTGAGCTTGTAGTCGCTTTTCGTCTAGGGCTTCGAGCTCTTGAAGACGCAGGCGATCATTGTCTTCTGATGTCATCTTAGTAGTCAAGGCTACCCGTAATGATGGCACCTGGATTTCCAATGGGATAACTGCTTCGCACCCATATACCAGGGAAAAAGGCGTATTGCCTGTCGGTGTCCGCACCGTAGTCCGGTAGGCCCAAAGGCATTCACCGAGCTTTTCGTCCCAATCTCGCTTATTCGAGGAGACGAACTTCTTGAGCAGCTTGATGATTGTCTTGTTGAATGCCTCTGCCAAGCCGTTGGCGGCAGGATTGTAGGCGGTTGAAGCCACATTCTGAATTCGGTATTTATCGCAGAACCGATAGAACCCTTGGCTTACGAACTGGGGACCATTGTCATGGATGATCCGTCTGGGTACACCAAATCGATGGATGACCTGGTGTTTGATGAAGCTAACCAGATGGGAGTTTTGACTTCGGCCAATGGTATGGCCTCTGCCCATTTTGAGAAGTAATCGGTTATTGCCAGGATAAACCGGTGACCTCTTGCCGAAGAGGGACTGATTGGCCCTACGACATCAGTTCCCCATGCTTCAAATGGCCATGAAGCAACAGCAGGGTGGAGCAACTCCGAAGGTTGGTGTATGAAGTCTGCATGGACCTGGCACGCCTTACACCTTCGTGCATACTGGGTGGCATCGGCCATCATGGTCGGCCAGTAGTACCCAAGTCTGTGCAGCCTGTCTTTAAGCTTTGGACCCGGCTGGTGAGCTCCGCAAATGCCATCATGTGCTTCTTTAAGCACTTCTTGTGCCTCTGAATGAGAAAGGCAACGGAGAAGGATACCATCATAGGAACGACGGTAAAGTGTCTTCAAAGTGGGATCATAGTAGAAGCGGGGCGACCTTCGTCTGATGGACGCCGCTTCTTTGGGATCATCCGGGAGCAGATCGTGCAGAGCATAGTCAATGAGAGGGAAGCGCCAATCCCTCGGCTCAAGATCCACGGAGGTATTATGGACTTCTTGGATCTTTAGCATATACTTGGAGCATACGAGATGCCGGGTTGCGACTGTGAGGTGATACTCTGTGTCGGCCGGTAAGGCTAGCGTCGTCGCTAGTGCAGCGAGAGCATCCGCCTTGGTATTCTGAGATCGAGACACATGCCCGATGTAGAAGCCTTCAAATAAGCTAGCCAATTCGATGGCTGTATGATAGTAAGGCACCAAGTCCTCATGGCGGACTTCATATTCGCCTTTTACCTGGCTAATGATCAGCTTTGAATCGCCATAAGCTTCAAGATAGCGTACCCCCATTCCGTGGGCGAGCTGGAGGCCAATGAGCAGAGCATTGTATTCCGCCACATTATTAGAGCATGACTCTGTCAAGGAGAACGCCCTGGGAAGGATATGATCTTGTGGGGAGATGAACACAACCCCCACTCCGGCAATAATCTTTCCTTTGGGGCCCATCCGCGATGCTCCGTCAAAGAACATCTGCCATACTTCCTCTACTGATGTTGCATTAGATTCGAAGACCTCATCAGGGATGTCTTCGTGAAGCTTTGAATGTTCCGGGACTGGATGCGCAGCCAAGAACTCTGCAAGGGCTTGACCTTTAACCGCCTTTTGAGGGGTAAAGGTTATGTCATATTGGGATAATAGCAGTGCCCATTTAGCCAACCTTGAGTTCAACGACCCTGGCTTCGTCATGAGAAGACGTAAAGGGTTTACCCTGGAGATGACATGTATGGTTTGGCCAACCAAATAATGTCGTGTCTTCTGGACAGCGAAGACGAGAGCTAAACACTCTTTTTCAATAGGATTGTAGCGAGATTCCGCTCCTATGAGAGTTCTACTCAGATAGTAAATGGCCTGCTCATGGCCATTGTCGTCCTTCTGAGCGAGGAGGGCGCCGAGGGAATAATCCAGGGCTTTCACATAAAGCAAGAATGGTTTCCCTGATGTAGGGGCCACCAAGACTGGAGGTTTTGTGAGATACCTCTTAATGTCTTCATAAGCTTCTTGACAAGCTTGATCCCATATGAAGGCAGTACCCTTCTTCATTAGTCGGGTAAATGGTTGGCAACGGCCCGATAGATTTGCTATGAATCTCCTGATATAGGCTAACCTGCCTTGTAAGCCTCTGAGCTCTTTGAGGTTCCTTGGTGGATGCATGTCCTGGATGGCTTTGACTTTGTCTGGGTCTAGATGGATTCCTTTTGATGTGATTATGAACCCAAGGAATTTGCCGCTGGATACTCCTAAAAAGGATTTTGTCGGGTTCATTTTCAACTGATGAGCCCGCATTATATTGAACATCGTCCTCAGATCGCGAAGATGTTCATCTTTGCGGCGACTTTTGACAGCAATGTCGTCAACATAGCACTCCACCGTCTTCCGGAGATGATCGCGGAAGATCATGCTCATTGCCCGCTGGTAGGTTGCCCCGGCGTTCTTCAATCCGAAGGGCATTACAGTGTAGCAGTATACCCCCAAAGGCGTTCGGAAAGAAGTATGCTTCTCGTCATCAGGATACATCTTGATCTGGTTGTACCCTGAGAAGCCGTCCATGAAAGACATCCTCTCGAACCCGCATGTGTTGTCAATCATGACATCAGTGATGGGCAGTGGAAATTCATCTTTGGGACAGGCCGCATTGAGATCACGGTAGTCGATGCAGATCCGTATTTTGCCGTTCTTCTTAAGGACGGGGACTATGTTAGCCACCCAATCTGGATGTTGTTCCTCCCGGATGAAGCCACAAGCAATGAGCTTATGAACTTCGGCTTCAATAGCCTCCATGATGTTTGGGCGGAACCGACGTTGTTGTTGCTTGACTGGCTTAACGTCGGGCTTGATGTTTAGACGGTGCATAGCGACCTGTGGATCGAGTCCAGGCATGTCTTCATAGCTCCAGGCGAAGACATCTATATACTCTTTTACGAGCATTATCAATTCTTCCTTTTCGATAAGTGATAAGCTTTCACTTATGAAAATAGGCTTGGGGTGATCTTGACTGCCCAAGTTGACTTGGATCACTTTGTCTTCGGTAGGTGGCTCGCGCAGCTCGAACCGCTTTTCCCATTGGAGGCTTAATTGCTGGGCCCAAGGTTCCTCATCAGCAGCTTCCGCAGGTTCCAATTGACTGCCCGAGGTCATATTCACAGTGAGACCGTTGAACATTCCTCCTATGCTGATGTCAGAGTTCCATTCAGCAGATGAGTCTGACTGTGATGGAATTGGCTCGTCGTCTTTGACTTGAACCGTTACTGATGATGTGGGTGTAACATAACCCAACCCTCTGCGTGTACTATCATAGTAATTTGCAGGTTTCCCTTTCGGGACAGCATTACGCATCAGACCGCGTCTTCCCTTTCCGAAGTTCAGGCTGCCTGCCTTCTTCAAGTCATATCCCATCTTCTCCATAATATGGCGTGCCGGTTGCGCATAATGGAAGAACTGTGGGGCTTCTGAGTCCGAGCTTGAATCTGTAGGTACAGGTCTCCGTGGCTGGGTTCTACCGAAGATTATCGGCAACTGACCTTGTTTGGATGGAGGGATCACCAGCGTGGCCCCTTCTATAACCTCCACAGATGTAGTAGCCGAACTTGGCTTATGTACGGGCATGTGAAGAGAGCCATCCATGATGGATTTAGTTGACTCGATGCTCGCAGGATAATCAAAAGAAATATTATCATTAATCATCCATTCGCCTTCCTCATCAGAAGGGATCTTACATCGGGGATTATTAAAGCATGCTACTATTGGCTCGCCAATCAAAATGGCTGGCGTGCCCATTTCGGATTCCGAATCCGCCTCATTGCCACTTCCATCACTGTCTGGCAATGGTTCTCCCGGCGTTCCACTAGCCTCTTGATATAGGAGAGCATCTGTGAAATAGTTTTCCACCCCCTTGAAGGGCTGCTTCTCAGCGAAGACAGTTCGTACTGTCGCATCATCCTCAACATACTTGAAGCACTGATGAAGAGTGGAAGGAACGATCCAGTTGGCATGGATCCATGGTCGTCCCAGTAGCAGGTTGTATGATGTGTCCGCGTCAATGACATAGCATGTCACTTCTGACTTCAGGCTTCCGATTCTGCAGCGAAGCCGAATCTTTCCAAGCGGATGGCTGCTCCCGGCGTTAAAACCGTATATTGTAGTGGTGGTCGCAGACAACCTGTACAGTGGTATGCCGAGGAAGTAGAGGAGCCTTTTGGGGATGATGCTGAGCGCAGACCCCGGATCGACTTGTATCCTTTCAATGCAGGTTGAACCGATATATCCGGTATAGTACAGAGGTCGATCATGCTTGTTGTCTTTGAGAAGCATATCTTCCGCCGTGAAGGTAATGGCAGGTACCTTTGACTGTGCGTGATGGCACTCTGAGCAGGAAGGGCGCATCTCATCATCAGGAACCTCGGGCATGCATGTCAGAAAGGACTCCGAGTTGGCTAGCGCATCTCTGAGTGCCTCTCTTGTCTCTTTAGAGAGACGAAGGAGCTCGTGTATTGTGATACGAGCCGGGATATTGGCTAAGTGGGCCAATATATCAAAGCGAAAGGGCGTGGCTAGCCCTTGGCTTGGTGGTTTCTTCAACACCTGGTCGAATCGCACCTCCTTAGGTTTTTCCCTCCCTTTGGTCAGGACTGGAGCGGATGTCGGCATTGGTACTGACGTTGTTTGCCGTGGTACCTCGTCAGTAGGTTTGTCATACTGCCTTAGGTATGACTTTCCAGACCGGGTGCCCGTCTGTTGAGGCGCATCTGCCTGCGCTGTACAGGCATGCTTTTCTTCTTCAGAATCGCTGAGGGAAGCCGAAGTAAGATTACCATCGTCTGGCAGAACAGAGACGACATTGCAAGACTTGCCCTTTTTGCTGGAGTCCTTCGACGTCTGCTGTATGTCTTGGACGAGGTCGGGGTGTATCCATATAACTTCCCCTGTCTCCAATGTCAAAGGGGCGAGGCCCTTGTTGTTTTGAGTCATGGCTGGAGGATGCTTGACTTCCAACCGCGGCATCGGGGCTGGATAGGTCCCGTCAGGAACTGTGACCTTCTGGGCAGTGCCGAACTCAAGAGTCACCATATTGGCAGTGACTTTCTTCTGTTCCGTCTTTAGTGTGAGGACGCCGGCATCAATCAGGGCTTGTATCCTGTCCTTGAGGACATAGCACTTGTCAGTAGGATGATGGACCATCCTATGATAAAGACAGTATTTGGGGTCATTTGTGCGCCCTATCTCATTAGGACGCCGAGCATCTGGCAGCTTCATCTTATTCCCTTTATGGAGCAGATGGAATATCGTGACCACCTGATCATCTCTGAAGGAGTACTGTTTAGGAGGGAACTTGGGCTCCTGATTGTTGAAGCTGCTCTTCTTGGCCTTTGACTGCATGTCCCCGGTCAGCTCGACGGACATAATTTCCTTCCCCTTAGCTTGGGAAGACTGTGGGAGATCGCTACGCCCTTTGTTGTTCGCACCCCATTTGCTTCTAGGGACGGACGGCTCGAACTTCTTAGCCGACTTCTCGGCTATCTCAGCTTGTTCGACCAATTCTTTCCAAGTATGGGCTTTGACAGCCCCCATGCGAACTTCTACTTGATCCAAGAAGTTGTGTCTGCATGTCTGTAAGAGCATGGGTAAAGGCATCCCTGCTGGGCACATCAGAGATAGATTTCTGAACCGCTCAATGTATTCACGGACGGATTCGCCTTTCTTCTGCACGGTAGAAAGGAGCTTGTCCATGGTCACTTCGGTATCATCCTCATAGAAGCGAGAGAGGAACCGAGTTTTCAGGTCGATCCAGGAATTGATAGAGCCTGGGGGGAGACTGCGAAACCAGTCAAATGCCACCCCTTTCAAGGTGCCGATGAACAACCTAGCCATGATGGCGTCGTTGCTTAGAACATTACCGGTCTGGGACCGGAAATAGTAGATGTGCTGATTGGGCGAGCTCTTACCATCATATGCATGCAACGTTGGTGGTTTGAACTTTGGCGGATATGACACCGAATCCCATTCCAGTGGGTAAGGACGGACTACCCCCACTTTCTTCAATTCATCCTTCTGAGCCAGGGATGAAATTTGAGCTTGAAGGCCTTTAAGGACTTCGGCATCCAGGGAAGAGCCTCCCTTAGATCTCTCCGTTTTGGGCGGATCATTGCTGAGGTGTCCCTCCTCGTCATGATTGCTCCCGGTATCGTCATCCCGGTTGTTGAGGAGCTGAGCTAGCATCTGTTGGATATTGTCCAGGGCCTCTTGCTGAGTTCTAGAGGTCTGCTCCTGAGCTTCCAAACGCCGACGAAGGTCGTCATTGGCGTTCTCGGCCATATTGACCGATGCTTTGTCCGTCCGTATAGAACTGACTGTTGCTGAAGAGGCATACCCGCTGTCTCCATCTTCTCCATCAGATGATTGGGGTGATCGTCTGGGCTGTGGCGAGATCAGGGTCTTTGAGGAAGAAGGCTGCTCATAGTTATAGGGTATTGCCACCCTAGACCTGGTGTTTCAGAAAACACCTTCTTCACGCACCAAGACTTCACCTAAGCCTGGGCAGTAGTCTGGATCTGGGGAGCCGAAAGGGGTGTCGTCGGAGGCTTGACTTCTTCCGCGCGGCTCTCGCCCCCTTCCGGTCATGTTGACGGATGCAGAGGCTGGATCCGGTGGCCCGCTCCTTTTGGGATGCCTCATCGGGACGCGCGCAGACAGTCGATCAAAGACTGATCGCCGGTATGGAGAAGTGGCGAGGGTCGGTCGTAACCGACACTGCATAGAATGGACCATCACCAACTGGCAGTCACATCGTCGAAGACAGGAGGAAGTAGTCTGGAAATGCTTCAATCTCCGCTTGTCCGCCAAGAATTCTCGCAGGTCGGCCCTGTAGGGGCCTGAACAATCTGGTATATGGGACAACGCATCGTTCCCCTTATTCCTGCGGAAAGGATCAGCACCGCATAGTGCTCTGGTTCTAGCCTCGCGGCTGTAAACCCGATGAGTATGCCGAGGTACAATAGCCTTGCTTGTGAAGACAGGGCTAGCAGTAGGCATTGCTGCTCTAGGCGACGGTATGATCGCCGTCTTGACTTTATGGTTGGCAGCATTGTTGGCGCAGGCGGGCATCTTGCCTTTTTCTTCATAAGAGAGGCGCGGATTTGGCGTGGCTACGCCTGAAGCTTCAGCAGAGGACCTCTGTTTAGGCCTCCATATCCGTTTTGGCAGAGGATGCATAGGTTCGCAAGGAACCTGAATAGCCACAAGCGGGGCTGTGGGGTGTTGGCAAAATTCTGCCTCTGGTTTCTGATTTGAAACCTTGGTCATGAAGACCTTCCCGTGCTTCCGTGCTCGAAGCATTAGGCCACCCCCAGAGAGGACTTCTTCAAATCTTCTTTGATCGATCTGGATAACCAGGTTCTCAAAAGTGCAGGATCTGGGCTGCGGACCTGTTTCCTTGTTGCGCCAGAGAACTGCGGCAGGTTTGCAGAGAACCTTTTCCGTCTCCGTAGAGACTTTGCTTGAAGATTTAGCCAGAGAAGATCTGGCTGCACCGGCTTTTCTGAATTCAGAGATAGACCCGAAGGTCTGTTCGTCGCATTGCGACACTTGATTCTCAGCAGAGGAGAATACGTTCCCCAGCGGAGTCGCCAGCTTGTTTTCCATTAATTTGCAAAAAAGGGAAAACTTACAAATAAAAGTTTGAGGAGCTAAATTACAAGTATTCTCAAAAGATTACAAGTAGATCTCCTCAGAGATTCTGAGAAAATGTGCCGATAGGAGTCTGGTCAGCGCGCGACCACTTTGTCCCTTTGACGATGCGAGCGATGAGATTCCCTTCTCGCCTGGTTCCGGGAATCAGAGAATAGAGGGTTGATAGAACCCTCTTGCTGCTTCTCAAAATCGCCTTCAATTAGGAATTCCTTCTCGCCTGGTTCCGGAAATTCCTTGAGAAGAAGAACGATGATAGGGCATCAACACCCTAGATAGAGAAAGCAATTCTCTAAAAGGTCTCTGAATTCGAAAACGCACGGTGCGTTATGAAGAAGCCTCGGTTGAAGAAGTTGATTGATCAATTCTCGTGATCAGAAGGCGATTGATGGCTCCTTCCTCTGCGATCCCCTCCTCCTTTTTTTTTTTTCCTTGTACCCATGGCGGGTTATTTATAGGGAGAGCAAGGGTATAATTGTCCCCTTGAAGATATGGAAACAGGTTGAACCGAATCTGTTTGAATCTGGAAAGTAGCCTTGCTGCGAGGCTAGAATAGCTTCCGCGGAGCTAGAAAATGGGCAAGTCGGTTGATCTTTCCGATTTGTTTTGATCCTTTCCATATCGTTGGAGGATTTTCCTGATCCTCTTACTCGTTTCAAGAGAGTCAAGAGATTGCGGCAATCACCTGCCATATTTGAATCCTGATTGGATTTGATTAGCTTAGATCTAATCTCATCAGGAGATTTGATTGGTCAAAGGCTGACCATAGCAGGCTGATGGCGGAGCTGCCCGCTTTGAAGCTCATAGCGGAGCTAGAGGCAATTCCTGGCGAAGTCCGAAAAGAGGCTTTTCGGCGAAGCTGTCAGTTAGCTTCCTGGCGATGCTCTGGATGATGTTAGCCTCTCACACGAGGCTATCCCCTTGGGCTAATGTAATGCTAAATGCTAGCATTTTAGACCTGCTGAGGTCTGTTTAGAAACAATCCGGGTTCACTGTTCTGCTTGCTGGATCAGTGGAGTCCAAACCGCTTCCTTGTCCCTTGGAGGTGGGTAAAAACTGGTCTTCAGCTCGTCTGTCACTTGTCTTTTGTAAATGTCAACAAGTTTAGACATTGTTCGGACTAATGAGAATCTTGTCTTTTTTAAGTGTCAACAATTACATGACTTGTTGCTGCATAAAAAGATGAAGATCCCATAGCAAAAAAAGGAAGATCAGAAAGAGAAGAGTGAAAGTTCGGTCGGTCGGTCGAGAGAGAGAGATTGCTTGGCGAAAAACACCAAGATGAGTTTGGATTTGGTTCATATGTGTGAGCCACACACATGCTATAAGAGAGTCAATCCTATGTTAACACATGTATAATATGTTAAATTTTAGGGGTACAAAACTTTAAAGTCTTTAGACCTCTTATAATATTATAAAAGGGTCAATCTCACATATCAACACGAGATTCACCCTCTTATGATATACGCGTGGCTCACACATATGAACCGAACTTGATAAGTTCACAAGTGGCGGAAAGAGATTGTTTGGGAAAAAGACCAAGACAAGTTCACAGGTGATGGGAGGCCCAGGTAGAGAGAGTGTGATTTTGTTTGGGGGGAATTAAAGACGAAGGTGGAGAGAGAGTGTAAAATCTTAATGGTGAAGTTTTTTTTAACTCCTTAGTGTTAGTGTGGAGTTTGCATGAAATGTTAGGTTGCAGCAGATACGTAGATACGCCAATAGGGAGCAAGAGTTTACTTAATCCGTCGACCTGCCATTTTGGTTGTCGACATGCCATCTTGGCTGCCCCTTGTTGTGCGCACCGACAACAACCGATAGAGGATCCCACAAATCTCCAGCACAAGAACAAACCCAAAACAAATCCAAGAAGAACACACAATCGCAAAAACAAGATCTAACGAGGTTCGGCCAACGTGCCTACGTCCTCGGGGCAATCAGAGAGAGATTTAATTTACTTGGAAGAAGATTACACTTGTTGGCAGCCTCTTTGAATGCAAGAGAGCTCCAGCAGTTCCTTCTCCAGGATCTTCTACAAGATACCAACCCTAGAAAACACTAGCAGCCCTTAAATACAACAGGTTTCCGAACTGCAGATTTCAGCCCAAACCTGACTGTCGGTCGACCGGGACGGTCGACCGACCCTTCCACCGGTCGACCGGCCGGTCGACCGATTCTAACCGAGAGTTAGGGTACAGTCAGTCGGTCGACCGGCCGGTCGACCGAGATTCACTTGTGCACGTTGTGCACGTCCGGTCGACCGGCCCGGTCGACCGGAGAACCTGTTCTGCTGCTGCTGCTTGTTTTCTGCTGCTGTTTTCCTTCGTCTTCGTCGTCGACTTCCTCGGCGATCACTCGACGACCCCTCGATGATCCTAATCAACTTCCCCATCAGTAAACTCTCTCTTTCCAACAATTCTCCACCTCGGCGAAGATTTTTCCTAAAATCTGAGCCGATCTCCAACGAACTCCAGTCCATCACCTGGCGAAATCGACACACGATCTCGGCGAAAATTGACACACGATCTCGGCTTGCGCGCACCGGACGAAATCGACACACGATCTCGGTGAAATCGACACACGATCTCGGCTTGGAGTCTTTTGGCTCAACTGTCCACTGGAAAACATCGTACATGCCTTCCCTGCACTTCACCTTAGGAGAATTTTCATACCTGCCGATCACCATATTGTGGCTTCTACTCCGCAACTTCATGACCTCATGAAGACTTTCTCATGAGCCAACACGGACTCTCCAACTGACTAGCTCTATATAGTCTACCTGTCTTCCACTGACGGTCCAACCAAGTCTGCGTAGAGCCAACCAAACATCATCGGTTTCAACTGGATGCACACCCCTCCTTATGCAAGCTCAACATCTTCTCTCCGGAAGATTACCTGTTCTTCGAGATCATAACACTCTACCTCTACGTGAAGTCCAACTGACACCAACATTCACCTCTACGTGAAGCCTCTTCACCTCTACATGAAGTCTCTTCACTCTACGTGAAGTTCCATCGGCCATAACTCTTCACCTCTACGTGAAGATCCAAACAACTTCTCGAGAACCCAAACTAGCTTCATAAGAGTTGCATCATCAAATGGCTGCGCCTTTACGGCTGCCTACGTACCTTTGCCCAAAAGGATCAAGCCAACCGTAGTTTATTTGAATGAGCTTCATCAAGCTCCAATAATAGTACCTGTATCTGCAGCAGCAAACCTGTCAGACCGAGTCACATGAACCTCTTCCCGACCATCATGGAGAGCAACGGCCTTCAACTTGAGCTTGTCGCGTTCACAAGCTTGAGATTCATGCTTCCTTTCCCACATACGTGGTTTCACCCTGGTTCCAATGGCTGCAAACAACTCGACATCCTCAACAATGTCGTCCATCTGTTCAGCATCCCTCTTGTTATCATGATCTCCACCCGGTGTCACTTCCGATGAAGTATCCTTTGATGCCGAACCCCCTGAAGATGATGGAGTAGCATCAACCTCCACCCGCTGCGATCTTCCCTTGGTCTTCGTCCTCTCCACCTGCTGAGAGACGATGGACTTCAACCCTGAAGTCTCTCCAAACGTGACATTCCTGCTCATCACGATCTTCTTGTCTTCGGGATCCCACAACCTGTAGCTGTTTCCCTTGACACCCAAATAGACAAACCTCTTTGCTCGCGGATTTACCTTGCCATTCTTGGCACTGAAGTAGGCCGGACTTCCAAATTCCCGCAGCATACCATGATCTTGAGCAGCTTTTCCAGACCAATTATCTAATGGAGCTTTACCTCCTATCACAGTCGATCGATTCTTGAGATGGCTAGCATACTCAGTCGCCTCAGTCCAAAGCGACTTGTCCAATCCTGCATTAGACAATAACTTCCGAACCTCCTCCAGCAAGGAACGGACTATCTCTTTAGCCAACCCATCTGTACCTGTTGAGAAGTGAGTAGCAATCCCTGTGTTCTGGCCAAACTGTAGGAATCGGTCAATGTCTTTTCCAACATTACCAATATGAAGCTCCTTTATCTTCCTACCTATCTGCCTCTCCATTTTTCCTCTCCACTTTCTCAACACATCTAGGACTTCACCCCTTTGTCTCATAGGATATATCCACAACTGCCTAGATGAGCAATCAATGAAAGAGACAAAGTACCTGTGACCTCCAAGCGATGCCGTCTTAGCAGGTCCCCATACACTCACGTGAACATGATCAAGAAGACCTTCATTGTGGTGAGTATTGGTGCTGAATCTCACCGTCTTCTTGTCCAGAACGCTGTGTCCACCTTCCAACTTGCAGGTAGCAGCACCTTCCATGGATTCCTTCTTTGCAGGAGCTTGCAAAGACCTTCCATCTTCGTATCCGACCTTTCCCTGCCAGTCCTCCGGGCCAACATCATCTGAAGAATTTGAAGTCTCCACCTGATCTGTAATCGTACTACCCTTCAAGTAGTAGAGATTGCCTCGGCGGACGCCCTTCATCACCACCATCGAGCCCTTGATCATCCTGAGATCGCCATCTCGAACAGATATCACCATGCCCGATGCTTCCAAAATTCCCACGGAGATTAGATTTCTCTTCAACTGAGGTACATACCTCACTCCTTTCAGCTCCCTTTCCATCCCATCAAACATCCTGATTCGGATTGTACCTACACCCTCCACGCTACATGGGTGATCGTCGCCCATAACGACCGAACACCCTCCAGCTGCTCAAAATTGGAAAACCAGCCCCGACTAGGGCACGCATGGTATGTTGTACCTGTATCCAGAATCCACTCATCTTTCCATGAGTTACCATAATGGGAGAACTGACTGAAAACGAGAAACCTGACGAGTCTGAATCTGCTCCATCTGCCTGTGAACTGCTCCTCTGAGTATTCACCACCTTTGATAGATTTGCTTCAGCCTTCGACTCCTTCTTCTTCCCCTTGAACTTCGGACAGTCCACTTTCCAGTGCCCTATCTCTCGGCAGAAAATGCACTGATCCTTCCTCAGATCCCTATAGCCCGACCTGGACTTCGATCTTCCTCTCACCTCCTTACCCTTCCTTGATGAACCTCTGCTTCTACTTCCAAAGCCTTCGCCACTGAGCTCGACTGAGAAGGATGCATCTCCTTCTTCCTTGTCTCATAACTCATCAGTGCAGACGACACCTCATCATACACCAAGGTCTGCCTTCCGTTGATAAACGTCATCGTGAATGTCTCATACTCCTCCGGTGGGAGTGAGTTCAGGAGAATGACCGCTTTGTCTTCCTCTTCTACCACGACATCCACATTATCAGATCTGTAAGAAGCTTTGTGAATCGGTTGATGTGCACATTTACTGTGCTCCCCTTCTTCATTCGAAACTGATACAGCTTACTCTTAAGCTGCAACCTAGACTCCACGCTCTTAGTCAGGTATTTCTTAGTAAGGGTGTCCCACAGCTTCTTTGCCGACGTCTCATGTTGTGCAAGATATTTGATGTCTTGCGACAAGCATGAACGTATCAAGCCACATGCCGATCTGTTCATCATCTTCGCCCATTCTTCATCAGTGGTAGTGATCTTCTTCTTCTCCAATAGGAGCGTGTCCTCGAGGTTCTGTGCATTCAGTGCATCCATAACCTCACACCTCCACATCCCGAAATTATTAGTTCCATTGAACTTAACAACTTCAATTCTTGAGTGATTCATTGTTTTAACAGAAACAATCTCTTCTGCCATTGAGATTTCCCTGATTCTCTATCTATGCGGAAGTAATCACCAACTTGAAATAGATCCCAACACAAATAAAAAATCAGATTTTTACCTGTCCCTTGAAACCCTAGATCGAGTTTCTTTCCAGATCTACTTCACCACGGATTCAACGAGCCCTCCTTGAGTCCTTCTGAGATCGACACACGATCTCCTTGAACACCCAATGCCTCAGATCTGAGATCGACACACGATCTCCACCGGATCCGATCTCGAGCCCTCCGAATCCTCAGAAATCCCAAAGAGCAATCTGGATGCTCTGATACCACTTGTTGTGCGCACCGACAACAACCGATAGAGGATCCCACAAATCTCCAGCACAAGAACAAACCCAAAACAAATCCAAGAAGAACACACAATCGCAAAAAACAAGATCTAACGAGGTTCGGCCAACGTGCCTACGTCCTCGGGGCAATCAGAGAGAGATTTAATTTACTTGGAAGAAGATTACACTTGTTGGCAGCCTCTTTGAATGCAAGAGAGCTCCAGCAGTTCCTTCTCCAGGATCTTCTACAAGATACCAACCCTAGAAAACACTAGCAGCCCTTAAATACAACAGGTTTCCGAACTGCAGATTTCAGCCCAAACCGACTGTCGGTCGACCGGGACGGTCGACCGACCCTTCCACTGGTCGACCGGCCCGTCGACCGATTCTAACCGAGAGTTAGGGTACAGTCAGTCGGTCGACCGGCCGGTCGACCGAGATTCACTTGTGCACGTTGTGCACGTCCGGTCGACCGAAGAACCTGTTCTGCTGCTGCTGCTTGTTTTTTGCTGCTGTTTTCCTTCGTCTTCGTCGTCGACTTCCTCGCGCGATCACTCGACGACCCCTCGACGATCCTAATCAACTTCCCCATCAGTAAACTCTCTCTTTCCAACACCCTATGGCTGTCGACAGGATTTTCCGAGAGTCGGGTGTTACGCAGACTAGTTCAGCTTGTTGACAGGCCACCTGACTTGTCGACAAGCGTTTGGTCTCGGGCGGTTTTCAAGTTGGATTCGGAGTTCGTTTCTAATTCCAAATTCAGAGTTTTATTTTTTTTTTTCCCCTTCATAGACTCTATGGCTATATAAAGATGGGTATTACCCCCATTAATTGTATCATGTAATTGATTGATTAATAACTTCGCTCTCGCCTTCTGCCTCCAAGACATAGACAATTGTTAAACCTCTTTAAATTTGTGTTTCTCACTTTTTTTCATTTATTTATTTTTTTTGTATAATAGACGACTATTCTCTGACGTACTGTTGTTCTCTTCCAACAACCAAGGCAAGTTCTCAGGTGACGGGGACTCAGGCCACAATCATGTGTCACTACCACAGCAAACATTAAATCACGTTATCAGAACGCCCCCAATGCTCAGAAGCAGAGCACCACGCGCGCCCCCTCCACCTCACCGCGTTGAACGCCATCTAAAGAAAAAAATCTCTTTTCAAATACAACTACAGAAAATCAAATTCGTCAATCAGTTAATTAATTGATTAAACCTCAACATAGAAACATCAGCAGTCCAATTTCAACACTCACCAACAGTCGATCGGCCTTCATAACTCCATTTTCTTCCTAAAATTTTGTCACACTCCATTTCAAAAGGTTAAAAGTCATTTTCCCACGTTCAAGAGTAAACCGACCACTTAAAATATTCCCATGCAAAGAAAGCAGCAGCGCCTGACTGTCAAAACCCCTCGCCAAACATGCGCGCTTCAAAAGTCAACACTTCAGTTTGAAAATACAACTCTATCTATATATATGTAACCCTTAGTTCTTCTCTCCAACTCAACTCCATCACACTTGAGAAAACAAACACAAACACACACACACAAAATTTTCTTCACCAACACAAATTTCATACACACATGGCTTCAAGGCTTACTTCTACACCAAACCCCTCCCTCGTCTCTCACAAATCACTGCATTCTCACGGCCCCCGCCCCCCCGCCGCTGCCGTCTCCACCGTCGTCACTCTACCGCAGCGCCAGCAGTCAGTAGTTGCCACCCCAACCGTCGTGATAAAGCCCGTCCTGTTGCCCCAGTTGAAGAAGAAGCAGCCCTCTCTTGCCAGCAACTGGAGGGAAATCCAGGGGGCCGACGACTGGGAAGACCTCGTCGAGCCCCTGAACCCCCTCCTCCGGCAAGAAATCGTGCGGTACGGCGAATTCGCCATCGCCTGTTATGAGGCCTTTGACCTCGACTCCAATTCGAAACATTACCTGAACTGCAAGTACGGCAAAGCCAACATGTTCCAGGGAATTGGAATGAGTGACTGCGGTTACGAGGTCACCAAGTACATCTACGCCACCCCCGACATCGACATGCCCACCGCATTGGGGACGTGCCGGAGCCACTGGATAGGCTACGTCGCCGTGTCCAGTGACGAAGAGGTGAGAAAAATCGGCAGGAGGGACATTGTGGTTTCGTTTCGGGGGACGGTGGCGCACACCGAGTGGATCGCCAACTTCATGAGCTCACTGACACCGGCGAGGCTCGACCCCCACGACCCGAGGCCCGACGTCAAGGTCGGGTCGGGGTTCCTAAGCCTCTACACTTCGGACGACAGCAACTGCAGGTTCAGCCATGGGAGCTGCAGGGAGCAGCTTCTCTCTGAGGTTTCAAGATTGGTTAACATGTACAAAGACGAGGAGGTTAGTATCACATTGGCCGGCCACAGCATGGGGAGTTCTTTGGCTCTGTTGCTTGGTTATGACCTGGCCGAGCTCGGCCTGAACCGGGACAGATCGAACCGGGAGATTCCGATAACGGTCTACTCGTATGGCGGACCTAGGGTTGGGAACCTAGGGTTTAAGCAGAGGTGTGAGGAGCTCGGAGTAAAAGTACTGAGAGTGGTGAATGTCAATGATCCGGTGACAAAGTTGCCTGGTGTGTTCTTGAATGAGAATTTTAGGGTTTTGGCCGAGAGGTTCGAGCTTCCATGGAGTTGCTCTTGTTATGCTCATGTTGGAGTTGAGCTTGCGCTTGACTTCTTCAAGATGAAGAACCCTGCATGTGTTCATGATCTTGCCACATATATTGGGCTCTTGAAGTGCCCTAAAATGGTTGAAGTGAAGAAGGACGGGGCTAATTTGATCAACAAGGCGAGGGAAATGATTGATGCGCGAAAGTTCGAGCTCGGTACATGGCCATGGCAAGATGCTGCAATACAAGTGGGAAACTTGGTGAAGGCTCTAGGAATTTGAGGATGAAGGCACCAACACTTGTATAGTGAGTTTTTGGTGGTGATGTACAAATTTTAGACAAATTTCGCAAGATTGTAAATTGAGGATAACACAATGAAATACGAGCAGTTGAGGACCACGCCCCTAGGTTGAAGAACTTGGGTTGCACACAAACTCCAACAATTAACGATACATGAAATTTTTTTGCAAGAACTTGCATTGCTTGATGTTTGCATGTATGCATCTGAGCCTAACACATACAATATTTGCATTGATTTTCAGTAAATTTCTAATTACTTATTTGAGAAACCAACCAATAATTAGAACATTATCCAATTGACTACTTTTTTTTTTGTAATAGTCAAGAGCAAATTAAGATGGAGATGCATGCAGTGCCTTGTCAACGCATGAATTCAGTATGCACCAAAAGTCAAGGACAGAGAGCACAAGTCAATGATATATATATATTACAAAATCTCCTCGAGTTCTTCCTCCATTGATATTACTGATCTCATACCTGACTTGTATTTTCAGTTCAACATTTAGCATTTATAGTGCAACAATTCCATCAATTGCTATTCTCTAAATGTATTATACTTTCGACAATTTTATTGATGGACTCATGATCTTGGAGTAGTTAATGAAAATTATAAAGTACATTCTAATGTATATATAAATCCGTAAGTTGTACATTTTGTTCAGTAAATATCAAAAAATACATAATACATTTATGTGATTTTACTACGATCAATTATTTTCTGATTTTTATTATTAGTTAATGGTAATCATTTGAAAATATAAAGATGCATAAGAATAAATATATGCGTTGGTAAGGAGTTTGAAGTCCCTTCAATTGAGGTTAACATGAACAATTAGTCAATAACCATTTAGATGGTTTGAACATGCGCCAACAGAGGTCAATCAATGGGGGCATCAAAGGAATTCATGTACCCTGTTGTGTGCTAATCATTTGAAAGTTCACTTTATTATTCTTCTAGTTTTCCTTTAAGGGAAATCTTTCTCTTTCGAGTGTAAACATGAATTTATATTGAAAACATTGATACAATTAAGAATGACCACAATCACACAGTACTCTCAACTCCACAGGATTCTCTAGTTAATTAAATTCTTGAGTTGAATAAGAAGAGAAAGTACATCTCTTGATGATCCTACCATTTCTTCTCTATTAATCAATTCTAGTGGAAGACTCCCTAATGTTTCTTTATTGGCCTATTCTCTATCACAAAAGCCTTGTACTTTCTTCATTTTTCCAGCTAATCTATGTACTTCTTAATTATTCCACATTACAAATCTATCAAGCAAGCACATGACCCTTGAATTCAAATTGTGTGAACATAAGACCGATTAAGTTGCTTTGTTTGCCATTTTCCGTAAATCTTTGAGCTCAAGATCTCTTCTAGAGTTGGCATGGGCCCTTCAAATGAGGAAGGAGCAAACAATATCATTGCTAAATTCTCCGTTGACGTGACTCAATACACGTGAACGTATTTAACTAGTACCATTCAAATTTTCGGATTTGATTTATGCGTGTTAGCCACACACATACATACCATAGGAGGGTCAATCTCGTGTTGATACGTAGATGAGATGTTAGATTTCAGAGGTATAAAACTTTAAAGTTTTTAAACATCTTATAATATTATAAGAGAATCAATCCCGCGTGACATCTTATAATATTATAAGAGGGCCAATCTGACGTGTCAATACGGAATTGACCCTCTTATAATATGTGTGCATGACTCACACACATAACCAGACCGCAAATTTTCTAAGTAGTTGACCAAAAGTATGCATCTAGGTTTTCTTAATTAATTTTGTGTAGATCACCATCCACGTGCAAGTCATGCGCCAAGACAATCCCAGTGCACAAACCTTAAACTTTTTTCTAATGAAGTGTCAACCATTAACTTGGGGCACTGTCAGTACAATTGAGGGCATGATAGTAATTAATTAATTAATTAATTAAGGGTGGACCGCAGGAAACGATATTATCGTGAGAAATTGTGGGGTCCTTGTCGAGTGAATAGTGAGAGGAAGAGAACCGACCACACGAGAACACGTGAATGCGTTCGTATCGTTGACTGGTCAAATCTGTTCTTTGGGGCATTTTTTTTTGGACAGCTGGGTCCTTTTGGGGAACTGAAAGGGTAGCGTACATTCTCAGCCTACAAGTATATTTTGGAAAGTGAGATGAAATCTCTGTCTCTTTTCAATCATTTAGATAGTTCTCAATAATTGATCCTCTAGACGGTCTCACGAATTTCTGTGAGAACTTTCACGTGGGTCGTCGGATCTGATAGATCAAATCATCTCTATCAGATCCGACGGCCCACGGAAAGTTCTCACATGAGTTCGTGAGAACCGTCTTAGGGATCAACTCACTATATATATATATATATATATATATATATATATATATATATATATATATATAGAGAAAGAGAGAGAAATGTAAATCAGCTGACACAGGAGGCAACTCCCTCCTATGTCGCACTCAAAAATCATATTTTTCGAGTGAATTTTCAAGATCCGACCGCACATTATCATATTCATATTCTAAAATATACACATATAAAAAATAAGTGATTTGAAATACGTTTACTCATTGATCTAATCGTTCCATTTTGTTCTATTGTTAAAAAACCGTTAATGTTTGAACCCAAAGAAAATGGAGTAAACAAACTTCAAATCACTTGATTTTTTATATGTTTATATATTAGAATATGAAGATGATAATGTGCGGTCGGATCTTGAAAATTTACTCGGAAAATTGATTTTTGAGTGCGACATAGGAGGGAGTTGCCTCCTGTGTCAGCTGATTTACATTCTCTATATATATATATATATATATATATATCATATATATATATAGTTCGCCGGGAAAGATCGTCCACATGGACAGACATGTTAACGTGAACACGACATGATAAGACTTACCCAACATACAACAAATTTTAAAAGTTCATATAAGCTAGTATTATCATGTTCGATACATGACTTCAACATTTTGCATCTAACATGTCTCCAATACAACACTCTTCAATATTTGAAGCTTCACGTTAAAGAAACTCTCTAAAATTTCAATGTTCATTTTGTTGCTAGTGAAAGAGACTCTTAAACTCAAAGCTCACCTTGCTACACGTGAAAAAGATACAAAGTAAAGTCATCTCCTTTAGCAAGTACTCTATCCTCGATTGAGATGTCGATCTCTCCTGTATACTTTATCCTCAATTCTGCATTCAACATACATCTCTTCTTCATAAGATGTTCTTTATCGTTCTCTATCTCCTCACCTCATCCTAACTCTCAATGTTTCATCTAAAATGAAGTTACGAAAATGTGTTAAAAATAATATTAGATTTAGAAGTAGACTGCTATATATTATAATTAAATTTTGTCTTATTCAGGAGTTTCAATATTTGGTATGCACACATATAGACCCATACCTATCTATGGCGAAGAGTTTGGTCGTGTGTTTGTGTGTGTACACGCGCGTGTATTAAGAATCAAAGATTGCCTCAAGACCAAAGTGATTACACTTTCTAACTCTTTGTCATTTTTGTATTTGAAATGAGATAGCAAGATTTAAGGCCCGACTTCTATTGGTCTATTGTCAAAAAAAGTCCTGACATGTTTATAATCACACTCTTCAGTAATCAATATTGACAATACGAGAATAATGTTACATCATGCATGCATCAATTCAAAAGAGAAAAAGACACTCAAAGTTTCAAAGAGTATGAGAACACAACACCTTGCTCCAACCACTCTTATAGAAACCACTATCATATATTGAGACGAGGGACCATGAATTTCCAATTGCCTAGTCTAGTATCATACACAAGCTTTATTCAAAAACAGTCTTGATCTTAAGACCTTTTTGAGCTTGTTTTGAATTTTTGTTGCAGCATAACTTACTTGAATTGAATTAATGCAAACATTATGAGAATAATGTGTACATCATTGATTTAAAATAAAAATAAAAAAAAATTAAACAGTATGAGAAACACCACCTTTGCCCCAACTACTCTCATAGAGCGGAAGACAATGAACTGTCAACAGTCTAGTATGCATGATAAGCTTCTTCAAGGGAGGGAAAAGAACTAAGCTAGGTTAATTTTGATGCATTTTCCCTAGCTTTTTCAACTGCAATGCCGGAAGAAATCACGACAGAAGTTGAAATTATTTGATGTTTATGTTTCCTCTGTCAAGGGCTCATGAATTGTTCTTTTCTTTTTGATGTTAATCTCAAAACCCTAGCTGGATGCATGGACTCCTCTTTCGCGTCTCTTTCAGTCTATAGTCTACAGATGTGCATGCCAACAATCCGTGTGTGTGTGTGAGAGAGAGAGAGAGAGAGAGACATTATACATGTGACAAAAATTTCAAACATAGCAGCTGACACGTACAAGTTTAATTTGATCAGGTTCAATTAATCTGATCTAATCAAGACCATCGTTTTGGAACTTATCTGGCAAGTATTAGACTTGCAATGCGATGGACCCATCCATATAATTAATTCTCTGAAGAGGGAAACTCTTGTTCTTCAAAGAATTAACATAGGCCCCCATCTGTTTGCCTCAAAAGTGACAGAAAATTGTTTTTGCATCCGACAATGGGGGCCACACGGCATTTTTTTTCGCCCGGGTTGTTTGTTTGTCGCGTAAACTAATAGGGTGGATCTCACCTCCAACTCAACAAATTAGCGCATGAATAATGCATGAACAATGTGAAAAGTGTTTTCCGAATTGAGCAAGAAACGCTGAAACCTGATAGCACCGGGCCCACCTCATTTTCAATGGTCTGTTTTCCATGAGGCAAACAGTCCCCACAGTGAAGAGTCTAGGGGCCGTTTGTTTCGCGAAAAACTCCGTAATTCGTAAATAACTTACTACCCAGTTATAACTACGGCGTTTGTTTGGACCGTAATTCGTAAAAGACTTACGTAACTCAACTAACACTCACTTGCAATCCAGTTATCACTCACTTACAGCCCAGTTACAGTTAATTTTGTGGTCATACAAATTTGTAATATTTTTTTATATTAATATTAAAAAATTTGTATAAGTACAATACTTTTTCCACTTACGACTTATACATTACGATAACCAAACACCGTAAAGTACAATACACTTTCCCACTTTACAATTTTATATTACCAACCAAATACCGTAAAATTTACATACATGTAACTCATTTACAATTGTAAAAGACTTTACCAATTACAATTACGAATTACGGCCAGTTACGACAACCAAACTGATTGTATCATGCAAAATGAGAATTTGGAGCCAGTACACTTAGCCATTTTAATCCTGTTTCCGGGTAAAGGATAAGATTTATGGACAAATTAAATGGAGCTTTGTCCTAAAAACATCAACAAATTGCATGAATCATGCCACCATCATCATCTCAAGTGTGCATGGGTTTTCTTTTTGTTTTCATCAGATTGCCGCAATTTTTTTCGCTGTACGTTGCAGACAGCTCCATGTTCAGTTTTGGTCATCAGAATCATTGCTGGCTGTTGAGTTTGAAGGAGGGCATCATCCCAAAAACTATTCTTTTAAATAGAGTTGCCCATATCATATATATATTCCAGGCTATCTCCATGTCTAGCCGATGTGGAACTATTTTTTGACTCAAATCCCAAGAAGCAAGCTCAACTATATTCACACCAGCAGATCAAATACTCCATCGAGGTCACAAAACTTCACTGCGTGGGGACAGACACACCTTACATGAAGCACAAATTGCAGTGTCATGCAAGATCGGTGAAGATAATAAAGAGTTTGATGAAGCGTAGAGGAAACAACAGTGCAGATACTCTAATACGTGTTTACAGGGAAACTCTTGTTCTTCAAAGAATTAAACATAGGCCCCATCTGTTTGCCTCGAAAGTGACAGAAAATTGTTTTTGCTTCCGACAATGGGGGCCACACGGCATTTTTTTTCGCCCGGGTTGTTTGTTTGTCGCGTAAACTAATAGGGTGGGTCTCACCTCCAACTCAGCAAATTGGCGCATGAATAATGCATGAACAATGTGAAAAGTGTTTTCCGAATTGAGCAGAAAACGCTGAAACCTGATAGCACCGGCCCCACCTCATTTTCAATGGTCTGCTTTCCATGAGGCAAACAGCCCCCACAGTGAAGAGTCTTAATTTGTATCATGCAAAATGAGAATTTGGAGCCAGCACACTTGGCCATTTTAATCCTGTTTCCGGGTAAAGGATAAGATTTATGGACAAATTAAATGGAGCTTTGTCCTAAAAACATTAACAAATTGCATGATTCATGCCACCATCATCATCTCAAGTGTGCATGGGTTTTCTTTTTGTTTTCATCAGATTGCCGCAATTTTTTTCGCTGTACGTTGCAGAGAGCTCCATGTTCAGTTTTGGTCATCAGAAACATTGGTGGCTGTTGATTTTGAAGGAGTTTGGGTAAATGGAGTTGCTCAAATCGTTATATATCCAAGACATCTCTATGTTTAGCCGATGTGGAACTATTTTTCGACTCAAATCCCAACAATGTCTCCCTGCAAGCTCAACTATCTTCACATCAGCAGATCAAATACTCCATCGAGGTCACAAAACTTTACTGCGTGGGGACAGACACACCTTACATGAAGCACAAATTGCAGTGTCATGCAAGATCGGTGAAGATAATACAGAGTTTGATGAAGCGTTGAGGAAACAACAGTGCAGATACTCTGATACATGTTTACAGGTGAACCGGGCTGTCAACAGCAGACGAAGAAGAGCTGTCGACAGCGGCTTTCAGAGAGCAAAATTTGTTAGAATTGGTCTTTGGCTGTCGACAACCACAATATATTTTCAAGAGTTGGGTCTGTCAGAGGTTATCGACAAGCTAAACGGGTTGTCGACAGCGTTTTGCCTCTGGGCAAAATCTGTGTGTGTTTATGAATTTGTTTCTGATCCGAATTCAGAGTTCTGAGTTTCTTTTTTTCTTCTTCTTGCACTCCATGCCTATATATAGAGGGGTATTTCCCCTGCTATTGTATCCTATACTTGATTGATTTAATAAGATCTCTCTCCTTCTGCTCTGAGAACTTTGGCAATTAACGAACCACGTTAAATTCGTGTGTTCTCGCTTTCTTTCTTTTATTTGCTTGTTCATGCGATTGGTGACTATTTTCTAGTGTTGTTCTTCTTTGTTACTAAGATTCCAACAAGTGATATTAGAGCTTTTCGGGTTTGACAGGGAGTTTCATTCGGGTAGAGAAAATCGTTTTGAAGACTGTCTTCAGTTTCAGTTGGAGGTAAAGATTTGATATTTTCTATTTGTATTTATTTTCACTAATCATTTTCTGCATTACTTTGATGAATCTATTGAGGAGATAGCCAGAAGCAGCCAATCATCAGTGAAATCTGTGAATCATCGTCCGACGAAGATTGATGTCATAAAGTTTGATGGCACGGACAATTTTTGGATGTGGAGATGTGAGGTGATGGATGCTCTGACGGCTTCAAACCTCAAAGACTTTCTGCGTCTGGAAGAAAAGCCAGATGAGACATCTGAGAAGGACTCAGAAAGATGAATCAGATGGCGTGTGGTATCATCAGATCATATTTGACACAAGACATCAAGTATCATGTGCTACATGAGACTTCCGCAAGAAAGATTTGGGAGATCCTTGAGTAGAAGTATTTGACGAAGGGCACCGATCTCGACTGCATCTGAAGAGGAGGCTTATCGCTTCCAATTGAAAAGAGGCTCTCCATTGGTGAATACATGAATAACTACACAAAGTTTCTTATATATCTAGTTAATGTGGATATTGAGATCGAAGAAGAGGACAAGGCGGTGATTCTTCTGAATTCTCTTCTTGATGAAGAGTATGAGCCCTTCATCCTAACCTTGATCATTGGTAAATAAATATTTAATTATAGTGATGTGTTAGCTGCTCTTGTAAATTACGAAGTGCGAAAGAAGAACAAGCAGTCTTCTTCAAAAAGTGATTCAACAGAAACATTGATGGTAAGAGGTGAGAGTTCCAGTAAAAAAGGCAAAGGCAATCATGGTAGATCGAAGTTCAGACCAAATTTTAGAGACTGAAGAAGAAGCAGTGCGCCTTTTACAAAGAGTTAAGACACTGGAAGGTTGATTGTCCAAAGATTAAAGATAAGAATAAGGAATCAAACATCGAGGCAAATCTCGCAAAGGTGATCAATACCCAATCGAGTAGTACTTCACAAGCAGGTGGATCGACTCAGACTTATCGGTATTTTCTTTCTCAGTTACTACTTCTACTATTAGTTATTTAGGTGATTCTGAGTGGATGCTAGATACATGAGCTATCTATCATGTATGCCAGAACATAGATTGATTTTCTAATTTTGAGAAGTTAGATGGATGTTCTGTTGTCATGGGTAATGATGTCCATATACCATGGAAGGGATAGGTACGATCCACATCAAGATGTTTGATGGGATGATGCAGAAATTGAAAGATGCGAATTATAATCTCAACTGAAAAGAAATCTTATCTCAGTTGGTGCCTTAGAAGCATTGAGCCTTGAAGTATCTATTAGAGATAGTATTCTCAAGATGATTAAAAGCTCGATGATTAAAGTGTGTTCGACGTAATAACCTTTATTATTTGAATGATAGTATGGTTAAAGGGCAAACGATGATATCTACAAATTTAGATAATGATTGCACCCAACTCTGGCATACAGGAGAAAAGTCTTTGCAAGCTCTTGCAAAGCAAGGTTATTGAAAGGTGCTAGTACCTGCAAATTAGAATTTTACGAATATTGCGTCATCGGAAAGAAGCTTGAACCTAGGGCAAAAAAAGTTATATTTCTTGGTTATGCTACTAGGGTGAAGGGATACAAATTGTGGTGTCCTGATTCTAAGTCACCTAAATTTATTATTTGAATGAATATTAATTTTGATGAAAATTTCATGCTTCAATCGAGAAAAGAGTCTGTTGTTGATGCCAAGGGTTCAGGGGAGGACGCAAGCAAGCAGGTGGAGCTTGAGAGTAAAGTTACAGGAGTGCAGGAGAGCACACATGTTGAACCAGTCGATGATACTTAAGGTTCAATTTCGGATGATGATACACCTCAAAAACAACAGTACAATATTCCTACATGAATAGTAAGGAGACATGTCTGTCCACCAAAGTGATATGCCTATGCAAATATGGTCGCTTATGCTCTATATGTGACAGAATATATTGAGATTCCAAAGCCATCTACCTACAAGGAGGCTATTAGTTTTGGTGAAGCCGGATAATGGACTGTTATTATGACTGAAGAGATAGAGTCTCTTCACAAGAATTAGAACGGGAGTTAGCGAAGCTACCCAGAGGACAACAAATTGTTGGCTGCAAATGTGTCTCTAAGAAGAAAAAAGAAATTTCAGGTGCTCAGTCTGTAAGATACAAAACACGCTTGGTAGCCAAAGGCTACAATCAGACAAAGTGTGTCAACTTTAATGAAGTATTTTCTCCAGTTATGAAACACACCTCTGTCTGCGTGTTACTAACCATGTTACTTGGTTCGATCTGGAGATCGAACAACTTGATGTGAAAATGATTTTTTTTTTTGGCGAGTTTGAAGAGCAAATCTTTATGCGTCAGCCAGAGGGATTTGTTAAGGCAAAGAAGATCACCTATGCAAGTTACAAAAAAATCTCTTTATAGTTTGAAATAGTCGCCTAGACAATGATATTTAAAGTTTGTTACTTTTATGATTAGCATGCTTACTCTAGGAGTAAATATGTTAATTGTGTTTATCATTAAAAGCTCAATGATGATTTTTTTTTTGTATATTTGTTGATTACATGTTGATTGCATTAAAAACATGTTTGAAATTGATAAGGTGAAATCTTAACTCAAATAAGAGTTTGAGGTGAAAGATTTGAGAGCAACAAAGAAGCTTTTGGGAATGAAAATTCACATAAATATGAGAGAAGAAAAATTGTTCCTATCTCAAAAGAAATACATTGAGAAAGTATTGGAGAGATATGGCATGCTTAATGCCAACATGTGAAGACTCCACTTGCTGCTCATTTCAGCTATCAGCAATTTGTCACCTCAAACTGATAAAAAGGAGAAGTATATGCCTTATGTTCCTTATGCCGGTGTAGTTGAAAGCATTATGTATGCTATGGTGTGCACTCGATCAGACATTTTACATGCAGTCAGTGTCATGAGTCGATATATGGACATATCTGAAATGGCCATTGGCAAACAGTGAAATAAATTCTGCAATATTTAAAAAGATTTACTAATATTGGTATGTGTTTTGACAGGAGAACTAATTATGATTGCAAAATCGCTAGATATTCGGATTCAAATTTTGTGGGCGATGTGGATAGAAAGAAATCTTTGATAGACTATGTTTTCACTTTTTCAGATTGTGTTATTAGTTGAAAGGCGACTTTGCAGTCGACATTTGCTTTGTCTACTACAGATATAAAGTATATGAAAGTTATAGAGGTAGTGAAAGAAGCTATTTGGTTAATAAGTTTGGTTGAAGATCTCAGCTTATTCCAATGTGTAACTATAGTGTTTTGTGATAGATAGAGTACTTTACATCTGACAAAGCATTAGATGTATCATAAGAGAACTAAATACATTGATGTCAGGTGTCATATTATTCGAAGAATTAAAGTTATCAAAGTTAAGAAAATTAGTGAAAACACCTAGAGGGGGGGTGAATAGGTGTTAATGCTAATCTAGAAACTAAATGCGCTAAATGCGGAAGCTTAAACAAATAATTACAACACACTTAATACAACCAACAAGTGTAGCCGAATTCCCCGTGAAGGGCTCTGGACTAACTCCTTTTGATTCCCCTAAATATGAGTTGAGGTGCTATATGAAGCTCTTGTGGTTAAGTATAAGTGAGGCACACACAAACAATCCAAGCATATAATGAATAAGCAATATGAATCAATGCAAGGACAACACAAGCAATATGATATGAATGAATGAATGAATGATGCTTTACACAATTAAAAGAGAGAGAGAGTTGAGAGACAATGGATCAAACGCAAAGACAAGATATGTTTCGAGGTTCGAGCCCCTAGCTCTACATCCCCGCCTTCACCACCGTGAAGGATTTCCAATCCACTATCTCCCACCGAGGGAACCTCCACCGAGGAGGATTTGTTACAACAAGGGAGTACCGAACTCCTCTCTCAAACACCGCCTCACAACCGAGGGGTAGGCCCGTAGCCAAACAACAACCAACACCTCTACCGAAGAGGGTTATCACCAATCTCCACCTCTCACTAGAGGGAGCAAACCACAAGTCTCAACCTTTACCAAAGAGGGAGCAAATACCAACCCAATACAACAATCTCAACCTCTACAAAAAAGGGAGCAACACAAGAAATCAAGGGTTTACAACTTGAAGGCTCAATCAACCTCAAACACTATCTTTTTCCACAAAACAATGATCCTAATAGAATAGGATAGATGATAGCTCAAGTGTGGAAAAACTAGAGTTTTGAAAATAAAAACTCAAAGAAAAATACTTGGGAAAACTCTTGGTAGAAGATATAAATGAAGAACAAACCAAATCTCCCAAAATTCTATTTTTTTTGATTTTTCAAAAACTCTAAAACAAAATAAGGATGAAATCTTTTTAGCTCTAAAACACTTTAAAACTTCTTTTAAACTCTGGAGAAACTAGGAATTTTCTTGTTAAAAACCTTAGCCAAAATCCCAAAGGAATGAGGTTTATATAGGCCAAAACAGAAAACTAGCCGTTAGGCTGATCTGGCAGCCTGACAGGCTAGCGGTCGGCCGGCCGGCCGACCGCCAACGGTCAGAAATATGACCGTTGGGCAATCCGGTCGACCGTCCGGCCGACCGCCCAGATACAGAGAGCAGAGCTCTCTGGTCCGGTCGACCGGTCGATCGGCCGGCCCACTGTGCTGCCAAACGTGCACAGCTCTGTGCACGTCGGTCGACCGCAGGGTCGACCGGCCCTTGGTACGGTCGACCGTGCGGTCGGTCGACCTGGCCTGTCAGCCAGTTCTAGGTCAGAAAAACATATTTCTAAAAATCTTTTTAAGTCTTGTAAAAATACCCAAAAATAGTTTTATCATTTTGCATTGATATATAAACTTGTGATAAATATTTTAACTCAAATATCAAGCATATGAAACTATTTTTGTGTTTTATCATTTTTATCAAAAACCAAAACTTGTATTTTATCAAACTTGAATTTTTCAATACATGAATAGGAAAGTCAAAATAAGTTTGTTTAAAAGTTAAGCATGCATGTATAGAAAGAATACATCTACTATACATATAAATCATGTAAACTTGTTTTGATCAACTATTCATGAAAACCAAATCCAAATCATGAAACGTGTGTGTATTGTGCACTTGAGCATATCAACTATTCTTATCTTTACACATGGATCTAAAACACACTAAACTAAACTAGGATACCTAAGTCTTCTTGACGATCTTCCATCTTCAAGTCGGCTTGGTCCCAAACGTGATCCACCGAGTGTAAAGGTATGATCTTGAAGCTCGGGCACCGGAATCACTTGTGAAAGCTCCAAAAACTCCTTTGTTGAAGCTAATCACCAACTAATATCTTGATTAATGATCTGAGACTAAAAACACAAGAATATTAGTAAACATAACTACATGAGTTAATCATCATCAAAACTAGAGAGGAAGGCCTCCGGGCCAACAATCTCCCCCTTTTTGATGATGACAAAACTCATGGAGTTATATATGCATGGATTAAAGTTAAGCTTCAAAGAAGCTCCCCCTTAACTCATGCATAAACAAATAAACATAATGAATATGCAATGAAGGCTCTTAAACATGAATGCATAATCATGCATAAACATTAAAAGGCTCTAGATACCAATGAAATGTTCAAAAACAAAACATGCTCTAGATACCAATTAAAATTAAACTAAATTAAACTTAATATATGCAAAACATAAATATGCATATATAAAAATCAACCAAACTCAAAATCTTTCTCCCCCTTTTTGTCAATCATCAACAAAGGGGTAAACAATCAAAACAAAACAAAATTTCTCACCCTTTTTAATACAAAGAATCAATCATCAATAAAGGGTTAAATGCAAAACTAAATCAATAAATTTTTCTCCCCTTTTTGTTCGAAAATAATGAATCAACAAAAGGGTTAATAAAAACAATACAATAAAAAAAATTAAAAATGAGAACATTGTTTTTATTGTTTTGACCCCTTTTTGTCTAAAACAAAAACAAAAACCAAATAGGGGTGACAGTCAATTAAGATACCAATTGAAAATATGACAAAGAAGCATCTTGATACCAATTGAAAGTAAACATAGATCAATAAATGGTATATGCTATATACATTCATGAAGAGGAAGATGTGAAGCTTCCCTACATAGATACATTATATGAAGGAGAGATGACAAGCCCTAATTCACATAACGTACACTATGCAATGCATAAGAGGAGATGTGAAGCTCCCCTACACACGTGTATCACATAAAGAAAAGATTGTCAAGCTCTTCAATACAAGATATACTCAACATGAATCTATATGTAGAAGAGATGTTAAGCTCTCCTTTCATATAAGCAATACATATCAAAACTTTTGTATTTATCTTTTTAAAACAAAATTTGAGATACCAATTTTAAAACATATTCAAATAAACATCTTGATATCAAAATAGAGTATTTTTCTTTTTAAGTATATGATATCAATTTAAAATTTTATTTTCTATCATAAAGCAAGGGAGTGAAAATACAAATACCAATTGAAATATGAAAATCGAATTTTCTCCCCCTTTATGAAGTACCAACAAAACACATGCATAAGCTTGTATAAGAAACCAATTGAAAATTGAATCAATTGAAACAAATTTGAAGCTCAAGCTTAGCATAAACAAAATTATATATGTATGAAAAATTTAATACCAATCCAAATTGATACTAATGAAATTGAAAGCATACATACATACAAACATATATGAGTATACAAGAAGGGTCAAAATTGATACCAATTGAAAGAATTTCAATGATACCAATTGAAGCAACAATAATGATCAAGTGTATACATCATATAACTAATCCTCCCAATCATGTTCAAGTTTAAAATAATTTTTATTATAAAGCATACATGAGCATGATCCCCCATTCGTCCACCCGTGGATGGTAGGGGTTTCAAAATTAGGTTTGAAAAATAAAGTGTGTTTGAAAACTCTACCAAAATGAAGAATATCGCAACTAGTTACATGAAACCTAGTACGAAATCCTTCAAATAAGGAATAAAACAAAAAAAATATTTTTCATGAAACACATGAAATTCACAAGATAATCAACACTCTAAGTCAATTAAGCATAAATATGACTCATGAAAACAAACACATGAGTAAACAATAAAGGTGAGTGTGCAAATAAGATGTGAAGATCATAGTCATGAAAGATGGTCAATAAGCTCAATATTCCTTGAAACAAGAAAATCATGAAAATCATCAAAACTTATTTAATCTTCAAGGTATATGTATGTCTTATACAAACTAAAGTATACATACATATCCAAACACAACGAGTCCACAAAGATATATGCATGAAGGCACGTGGCTCAAAAAGGATGTATATGTATAAACAATAGTTTGGATAAAATAGACATATACATGAAGTTAAACAAAAATACATGAAAACATGAAAAGCTAAATTTTCATTAAAACAAATTTTCATATCACGGCATATGTATGTTTTGTCAACATGAAGTATACATACATATCCCTAAACACAATTTGAGTTCATAATAAAGATTTGCATGAAAGGCAAATGACTCAAGGGGTATACATGTATATCTAATAGTTTAGACAATATAGACATATACATGAAATGAAAACTCATACTCATAAAATAAATCCAAAAATGGGAATACAAGTTTAAAATGCATGGATCATCAAAACTAGACTATACTAGCACATCTAATGGGTTCAAATAAGCATTCAAGTACAAACATATATAGATTTATTTGTTGTCCACTATGTGTGCAAGTATAAATCTTAGTCTTAATGAAAACTAACATTTAAACATATATTCAAATCACGAAGCATAAAACAATACATAAATCATCATGATAAACATAAACATGATCATTATGTAAATCCACATGTTATTAGAGCTATGATAAACATGATAGCTAAACAAAGGTGAGAACACTCAAATAATGGTCCATATTAAACATGGGTGTCTCAAAGGTTATACATACATGTCAATGGTCTAATAATCATGGCATTTACACAATAATCTACAAACATCAAAATATGCTATAAACTATAAACATGGAAAGCATGTAAACAATAATTAGGAGTTAGGAATCGTTACCAAAACCTAGAAGGCAACTTTCCTTGTCTCCAAAACAAGGTGGTCCTATCCACCAAACATCCCTTGAAAGTGATACATCCAATTGATTTTCATGAAGCTCGGAACGCATCCACTCCAAGGTACCGCTACTCTCACATCATGTGAGAGCCCACACCTACATCAAACATAAGAGGGGTGGTCTTTGGTACCCATATCTTATTGGGTCCATGGGGGTTAGTCCCTTCTCTAACCCAAACAAATTTATTTGCTAAATTACAATCATGTATACGATCAAAACAAAATTTAGCAAGGTGGCCCTTACGTCCACAATGTGTACAAGTGTACACATGAGCATACAAGTGATGATGGTGTCCGTGAGGAGCATGTGTATGCCGTGGATGGTGTGCATGCATAATAGGAGCTTGTTTCTTTCGAAACAAGGATTCCATCCGTGTATGGTGATTGGTAGTCAAAAGTGCATTTTTATCATAACATTTACCATCACATTTTCATATTTATTCATATAATTCTGCACATTTACTAATATTTTATTATTTATTGTGTGCAGGCCTCGAATTATTATTTTAATAATAAATAAAGCTTAATGAAGCCCAAAAGCCCATATTTGAAGCCCAAGAGTCAAAGTGCAAATAGCAGATTGTCAAAGTGCAATTATGCAAGGGCTAAAGTTGCAATTATTAAAGATGAGGGAAGGATAGAATTCTACCCAACCCTAAACTCTTGCAGGATGAGCATAAAAGCCAAAGATAAGAAGGAAATTCGTGGATAAAAGATTTGGGATATTTGAGATCAAGGTAACTTGATTTCTAAGTTATCTCGAAAATCCAGAATAAAGAGCCAGGATCACACTTCCAGAAGTAAGCGCCCAGATGGACGGACCAGAAGAAGCCACGCGCCAAAGCGCGTGGCCAGATTCCCTAGAAATGCCGCAATTCTACGGCAAAATCCCAGTTTTTGCGGCACTTTGATGTTATCTGGATACCAGATTTCGTGGGCGACTTTATCCGGGACTGTTCGACCTTCTGCACCTATAAATACCCCCTGCAGTGCAACGTACAGAGTAGTCCAGAGGCAAGCCAAGGGCCAAAAGCTAGGGTTAGTTTTTAGGTTAGATTTTATTTTCGTTTTTATTTTGTAAATTTTGTAACTGAGAGTGGAGGAAACTTTCATGGAGGATGGAGTCTTCGCTTGTACTGAGGTGACAGCGGTATAAGCCCGCTTATCTTCCATTGTTAATGAAATCTGTTTAAGGTTCGTTTTTGTTATTATTTTATGTTTTTCATCTCTTGTTTATTCTTGTGTTTCTCTGTTTTTATTTTCTTTCTTCTATTTGTTCTCTAATGCCTTGTGAACAATGAGACCCAACTGCTTCGAGACTGCCTAGCCAACGAAGATCCTTGATGGCTTATGGCGATTAACTTCCTATACGCCATACTTGCAAGTCTTCCGAGAAAAGGTAAATCATCGCAACGGTTCAAAGGTAAGCAGGCTGAAGAGGTTCGTACGTGTTTTCTTTATTTTCTTTCTTTAGTTTTGATCCACATCTTCCACAATTCTTTTCTTCACTTCATTGTAAATACTATTCATTGTAAATACCACTGCTAATAATAAAAGAAAAAAAAAGGAGATAACTTGCTTAACGCTTCCATCGCAGTCCCTCCTTGAGGATCACGACCCGCATAGCCCTGCTACCGCGGATTAGAATTGAGAACTTGCACATCATATTCTTAAAACTAAAATATTATATCTTGTGTGCAGGAAAACTCAGTCAACATATGGCTCTTGGCACAATGGCTCAATGTGGAGCCCAAATAATCTACTCTCTTCTTTAACAAACAAATATCATCATTAATTCTAAAAGAAGAGGTACATGCAATAGGTAGACTAGATGAAACTACCCTAGCATGGCAAACATGTGAATTTAAATCATTTTTCAAAGATTTATTTTTCTTTAAACAAATTTCTAATTCTTTTGAAATAGAAATAATTTTTGTTTTCAAAGATTCATTTTCTTTTACAACAAAATCAACTTTTGAATATAAAAACTCATTTTTCTTCAACAAATTATCACAATCATTTTTATTTTTCAAAAAATTATTTTCTTTTAAGGCAAGATCAAGTTGAGATTTTAATGAATCCCTCTCATTAGAAATCTTATCCTTTTCTTGCAAAATCATGTTAAGTCTAGAATGCAAATTTTTATTTTCTTTTTCAATGCCTAAACTTTTCTTTTTCAAAATCTTATATTTTCAATTAATTTTTCACAAACTATAGAAAGTTCTTCATTCAAAACATGGGCATCAATATGATCATCACATGAAGAACTAGAATCAAAACTATCTACTTGAGTTTCCGATTGTACCTCAAGGGAGTCATTCCCTTGGATCATATGGCATTGATGTGGCTCGGATTCTCCACTAGATTCCTCCTCTTGTTGGATTGGCATTTGAAGCTCAGAGGTGGTGGTGGTTGTCAACTTGTTCCACACTGCAAAGGTGGAATCAAGATTAGAAACATGCATAAGATATTCTTTTGAAAGCGTGCTTCTAATGGCCTCAAGGGCTTGTGCATTGGCCCCTATATGATTGCGGTTACCAAGATAGCATTTCTTGATAGCGGCAAGAAAGACATGCAAGCCTAGGGTCTTCAAATAGCAACTCATCTTGACCTTCCAAATATCAAGTATAGAAATATCAAACATAGGAGGGCTATCCATGAGTGCAAACTAAATGTGTGCAAGCAAACAAATGTGCAAATGCAAATGGTAGATTAGCAAACAAAGGATCTCACTCCTAGGATGTTAAGCCTAAAGTATCAGGAGCGTAGGCTCTAATACCAATTGATAACACCTAGAGGGGGGTGAATAGGTGTTAATGCTAATCTATAAACTAAATGCGCTAAATGCGGAAGCTTAAACAAATAATTGCAACACACTTAATACAATCAACAAGTGTAGCCGAATTCCCCGTGAAGGGCTCTGGACTAACTCCTCTTGATTCCCCTAAATATGGGTTGAGGTGCTATATGAAGCTCTTGTGGTTAAGTATAAGTGAGGCACACACAAACAATCCAATCATATAATGAATAAGCAATATGAATCAATGCAAGGACAACACAAGCAATATGATATGAATGAATGAATGATGCTTTGCACAATTAAAAGAGAGAGTTGAGAGAAAATGGATCAAACGCAAAGACAAGATATGTTTCGAGGTTCGAGCCCCTAGCTCTATATCCCCGCCTTCACCACCGTGAAGGATTTCCAATCCACTATCTTCCACCGAGGGAACCTCCACCGAGGAGGATTTGTTACAACAAGGGAGTACCAAACTCCTCTCTCAAACACCGCCTCACAACCGAGGGGTAGGCCCGTAGCCAAACAACAACCAACACCTCTACCGAAGAGGGTTATAACCAATCTTCACCTCTCACTAGAGGGAGCAAACCACAAGCCTCAACCTCTATCAAAGAGGGAGCAAATACCAACCCAATACAACAACCTCAACCTCTACCAAAGAGGGAGCAACACAAGAAATCAAGGGTTTACAACTTGGAGGCTCAATCAACCTCAAACACTTTCTTTTTCTACAAAACAAAGATCCTAATAGAATAGGATAGATGATAGCTCAAGTGTGAAAAAACTAGAGTTTTGAAAACAAAAACTCAAAGAAAAATACTTAGGAAAACTCTTGGTAAAAGATATATATGAAGAACAAACCAAATCTCTCAAAATTCTATTTTCTTTGATTTTTCAAAAACTCTAAAACAAAACAAGGATGAAATCTTTTTAGCTCTAAAACACTTTGAAAACTTCTTTTAAACTCTGGAGAAACTAAGAATTTTTCTTGTTAAAAACCTTGGCCAAAATCCCAAAGGAATGGGGTTTATATAGGCCAAAACAGAAAACTAGACGTTAGGCTGATCTGGCAGCCTGACAGGCTAGCGGTCAGCCGGCCGGCCGACCGCCAACGGTTAGAAATATGACCGTTGGGCAATCCGGTCGACCGTCCGGCCGACCGCCCAGATACAGAGAGCAGAGCTCTCTGGTCCGGTCGACCGGTCGGTCGGCCGGCCCACTGTGCTGCCAGATGTGCACAGCTCTGTGCACGTCGGTCGACCGCAGGGTCGACCGACCCTTGGTACGGTCGACCGTGCGGTCGGCCGACCTGGCCTGTCAGCCAGTTCTGGGTCAGAAAAACATATTTTTAAAAATCTTTTTAAGTCTTGTAAAAATACCCAAAAATAGTTTTATCATTTTGCATTGATATATAAACTTGTGATAAGCATTTTAACTCAAATATCAAGTATATGAAACTATTTTTGTGTTTTATCATTTTTACCAAAACCAAAACTTGTATTTTATCAAACTTGAATTTTTCAATACATGAATAGGAAAGTCAAAATAAGTTTGTTTAAAAGTTAAGCATGCATGTATAGAAAGAATGCATCTACTATACATATAAACCATGTAAACTTATTTTGATCAACTATTCATGAAAACCAAATCCAAATCATGAAACGTGTGTGTATTGTGCACTTGAGCATATCAACTATTCTTATCTTTACACATGGATCTAAAACACACTAAACTAAACTAGGATACCTAAGTCTTCTTGACGATCTTCCATCTTCAAGTCGGCTTGGTCCCAAACGTGATCCACCGAGTGCAAAGGTATGATCTTGAAGCTCGGGCACCGGAATCACTTGTGAAAGCTCCAAAAACTCTTTTGTTGAAGCTAATCACCAACTAATATCTTGATTAATGATCTGAGACTAAAAACACAAGAATATTAGTAAACATAACTACATGAGTTAATCATCATCAAAACTAGAGATGAAGGCCTCCGGGCCAACAATTAGTACTGCAGAGAATCCAATAGATATCATGACGAAGCATATATCTTCGCACAAGTTCGGGCACTGTCTCGAATTGCTTAGTGTTCAAAGAGGCAAAGATTGATCCCATCAAAGCTAGAGATGGCAGTGAGGATATAAAGGACACTTGATAAAGGTCAAGCCAAAGTGGAGAAGATTGTTGTCTATTCAAGTCAAGGTGGAGATTTCTTGAACTGACTTGAAGATACAAGTCTTGTGTAGTTAAATTAGCCCACCAAAACACTATATGATGTATCCATAAAGAGTCTATATTAACACGTCAAGAGAGACTTTGTAACTTGTAGGAGAGCTAATGGATGTTGATGGGTAAGAGATTTTAGTTACCCAAGAAAAGATTGTCACCCTATTTAACTAATGGGCCGATGGAGATGGATGTTGGATGCATGCATGGGTCTCTCTTCCCTATATAAAGAAATAGATATGGGAGGTGAAATGGCAAGGGCAAGTGAAGAAGAAGAGAGTAACCTCAAGGATTTTGTACACACTCTCATTTCTTCTCTCTTTCGTTTTATTCTATTATAAATTGGGTACTGTGAGTTTGGGAGAGTGATATTAGAGTTGTAATCTTTTAACATTCTACCTGTTTAATTAGTGTGTCGTCTTCTCCCGTGGACGTAGGCCACATTGACCGAGTCACGTTAAATACTGGTGTGATGTCCTCTTTGTCCCTATTAACTTATAGTTGTGATATGTTTAATCCCTACTTGTACTTGTCCTCTTATATTAGAAGCTCATTGCTACAACAAATTTAGACCCTAAGAGACTGAAGAATAGATTAATGTGCACTTCATAAGTGGAAATGTGTCTCTTTGTACAGTTTTTGCTCGATTTTTTCAAAATCAGGATACATACTATAAACTGTGTGTTTCGTATATCCTTTTGTACAATGTAACATATAATATTTGTTAGTAGAACTGCGTGAAGAAAGAAGTATTAGTTAGTTCAAATTTTGGAAATAAAACGGGGTACTTTGAAAAAAAAGCTAGAAGGAAAGAAAATTGGGACAACGGCCGCCGAAAGATATTTTTTCTAGTGTGAGCATATGTAATAAAGAAAAGAGAGAAAATAAAAGGGAAAAAATAGTTACACCAAAGGCTTAAACTTGTGACCTCCACTAATACATTTTTATAAGTTAGCACTTAATCTAGTGCTCTAGAATATCTTTATTCTAGTAAAAATAATTCACCCCCCCCCGGTGTACGTGGCTCCACCTCTGAACATGGATATATTCAAGGTGAAGTAAACATTATTATGTGGATTGGCTTTTTGGAGCCTCTTTATTAGATTATGTTCTTAACATGTTATTGTGAGAGAGAGGAGATAGAAGAGATGGAAGGAGGTAGCACAGAGATCGGACGACAAAGGAGCGAGAAACGGCGCATGGAGCAGGCCAGAGGCGCTCCTGGTCGACCTCTCGGTCGACCGGTGGAGGAGGCCGGTCGATCGGCCCGGTCAACCGGCGTGCACGGGTGTGCACAGGAAGGAGCGATCGACCAGCCCCAATCGACCGACTGAAGTGGCTTTGCTCTCGGGTAGGCGCGGTCGATCGGGTCGGTCGACCGTGACATGGGCCGGTCGACCGGCCGGTCGACCGACAGGCGCGACTGGACTTTCCTTTTAGGATTCGAATTTCTTTTCTAGATGGGATTGAATCCAACCTGGGTTTCATAAATCCAGGGACTCTGTGGCTATAAATAGAGGTTAGAGGCCTCATGTATTGTATCAAGAAATCTCCTCAAGTTTTTTTTCTCTCTTGTATTGATTGTTGAATCAATAAGATCTTTCTCTCCCTTGCCCCGAGGACGTAGGCACGTTGCCGAACCTCGTTAAATTTGTGTGTTAATTGCTTTTCTCAGTTGGTTGTTGTTCTTGATGTGTTGGTTGTTTCTCCGGCTGCATCGAGTCTCCGCCGGTTGGGTGGATCCTCAAGTGTGGTTGTTGTGTCTCTTCTTCCGCGGACCGCTACACACAACGAGTGGTGTTGGGGCACACGAGTGGTATCAGAGCATCCCAGGTTCGACGTGGGATCATCTGTTGATTCAAGGGCATCAGTTGCTGTTTGGCAGAGATCGTGTGTCGATCTCGGAGCGGCATTTGGGACTGTTTGTGGGATCGTGTGTCGATCTCAAAACAGCGTGTAGACTGCTCGAGGAATCAATTTGGAGGAGTAGATAGTTTTGGAAACTCTTCGAGGGTTTCGCGTGGAGGTAAAGATTCTATCTTTATCTAGTTTGTTTTATCTAACTCCGTTTGTTTCTGCATTACTTTGAGGAATCAGTTGAGAAGATGGCTGGAGAAAGTACATCGGTGAGATCGATGAATCCACATCCAAGGATTGATGTGGTGAAGTTCAACGACACGAACAACTTTGGTATGTGGAGATGTGAGGTTATGGACGTGCTGACGGCATCAAACCTCGAAGATACTCTACGGTTAGAGAAGAAGCGCGCATCAACGACGGAAGAAGATTGGGACAAGTTGAACCGTTCGCCATGTGGTTTGATCAGGTCTTGTCTGACACAAGACATCAAGTATCAGGTGTTGCATGAGACATCTGCGAGGCAGCTGTGGGAGACCTGGATAAGAAGTATCTGACGAAGAGCATAGAATCGCGATTACAGTTGAAGAGTAAGCTCTATGGGTTTCAGATGCAAAGAGGACGCTTCGTCAATGAACACTTGAACTGCTACGCGAAGCTTCTTACAGATCTAGTTAATGTGGATGTGGAGATTGGTGAAGAGGATAAGGCGGTAATTCTTTTGAACTCTCTTCCTAGGGAAGAGTATGAGGCCTTTACTCTTACTTTTCTCAATGGTAGACAACCCCTTAGCTACGATGAGGTGTCTGCTGCACTTGTGAGTTATGAAGCGAGGAGACAGGACCGACTGTCTACTTCAGGAAGCACAACTGTAGAGGCATTGGAGTTAAGAGGCAGAAGTTTCAATAGGAAGGGAAGAGATGATCGGGAGAGATCGAAGTCCAGATCAGGCTTCAGAAATCTGAAGAAGAATCAGTGTGCCTTGCGTAAGGAACTAGGACACTGAAAAGCTGAATGCCCGAAGGCCAAAGGTAAGAAGGTGGAGTCTAAGACTGAGGCAAATCTTGTAAAGGTAGCCAGTACTCAAGGCAGTACCTCACAGGCAGATGGATCAGACTCGGACTCATGGTATTCTCTCTCTCTGTTACTACTACTGTTTGTAACTCAGATAATGCTGAGTCGATCTTGGATACCGGAACCACCTATCATGTGTGCCCGAACAGGGCCTAGTTTTCTAATTTGAGAAGCTAGAAGTGAGATGATCATCCGTGTAATATAGAAGGGATGGGTACAGTCCGTATCAAGATGGAGGATAGTATGAGAATTGAAGGAGGTGAGGTATGTACCTCAACTCAAAAGGAATCTTATCTCTGTTGGTGCTTTGGAAGCATTGGGTCTGGTGATATCTGTTCGAGATGGTCTTCTCAAGATGATCAAAGGCTCAATGGTGGTAATGAAGGGCTTCCGCCGGGACAATCTCTACTACTTGAAGGGTAGTACGGTTACAGGTCAGGTGGAGACTTCTAATTCTTCAGATGATAGTTGCAAGAAGGTCTGGCAGGTGAAGGTCGGACAGGGAGGAGAAAAGTCTTTGCAAGCTCCTATAAAGAAGGGATCAATGGAAGGTGCTGCTACCTGCAACTTGGAAGGTGAACACAGCATTCTGGATAAGAAGAAGGTGAAATTCAGCACCAGTACTCACCGCTCAGAAGGTCTTCTTGATTGTGTTCACGTAAGCGTTTAGGGACCTACTAAGACTGCATCGCTTGGAGGTCACAGGTACTTTGTCTCTTTTGTTGATAGTTTATCTAGGCATTGTTGGATATATCCCATGAGACAAAGGTGCGAAGCCCAAGATATGTTGGTGAAGTGGAGAGGAAGAATGGAGAAGCAAATTGGTAGGAAGATCAAGGAGCTACAGATTGGTAATGTTGAAAGAGACATGTACCAATTCCTATGATTTGGCCAGAACACTGGTATTGCTACTCACTTCACAACAGGTATACATGGGGTGGCTAAGGAAGTAACCCGTTCCTTGCTGGAGAAGGTTCGGTGGTTGTTGTCTAATGCAGAATTAGACAAATCGTTCTGGGCTGAGGCGATTGTGTATGCTAGCCTTCTCATAAATGGGTCGACTGCGATAGGAGGTAAAGCTCTATTGAAAATTTGGTCTGGGAAAGCTGCTCAAGATCATGGTTTGCTGCGGGAATTCAGAAGTCCGACCTATTTCAGTGCCAAGAATGGCAAGGTGAATCCGCGAGCAAAGAAGTTTGTGTTTTTGGGTGTCAAAAGGAATGGCTACAGGTTGTGGGACCCCGAAAATAAGAAGATCGAGTTGAGTAGGCATGTCACATTTGGAGAGACTTCAGTGTTGAAGTCCACCGTCTCTCAGCAGGTGGAGAGGACGGAGCCAAGGAAGTATCGCAGCGGGTGGAGGTTGATGCTAATCCACCATCTCCAGTTGGTTCGGTATCAGAGAAGTCTTCACCGGATGTGACACCGGGTGGAGATCATGTAGCCAGGGTTGATGTTAAACAGGTTGAAGACATTGTTGAGGATGTCGAGTTGTTTGCAGCCATTGGAATCAAGGTAAAACCACGCTTATGGGTAAAAAGTATGAATCTCAAGCTTGTGATCGCGACAAGCTTAAGTTGAAGGCCGTTGTTCTCCATGATGGTCGTGAGGAGGTTCATATGACTCAGCCAGACAGGTTCGCTGCTGCAGATTCAGGTACAAGTGTTTGAGCTTGATGGAGCTCATTTCAATGAACTACGGTTGGCTTGATCCTTTGGGCAAGGTACGTAGGCAGCCGTAAAGGCACAGCCATTTGGTGATGCAACCCGTATAAAGCTGTTTGGGTTCTCGAGAAGCTAATTGAAACTTCACGTAGAGGCGAAGAGTTGTGGCCGATTGGAGCTTCACGTAGAGGTGGAGAGACTTCACGTAGAGGTGAAGTGTTGTGGCCGGTTGGACTTCACGTAGAGGTGAAGAGTTAGACTTCACGTAGAGGTGAGGTGTTGTGATCTCGATGAATAGATTGATCTTCTGGTGAGAAGATGTTGAGCTTGCATAAGGAGTGGTGTGCATCCAGTTGTTGAAGCCGATGATGGTGTTCGGTGTGCTCTACTCAGACTTGGTTGGACCGTCAGCTGAAGACATGTAGACTAGATAGAGCTAGTCAGTTGGAGAGTCAGTGTTGGCTCATGATGAGTTCTTCGTGAGGTCATGTATTGCTGAGTTGGAGACACGTTCGGTGATCGACATGTATGGAAGTTCTCCTAAGGTGAAGTGTAAGGAAGGCATGTGTGATGCATCCCAGTTGATAGCTGAGCTATAGATTCCAAGCCGAGATCGTGTGTCGATTTCGCCGAGATCGTGTGTCGATTTCGTCCGGAGCACGCAATCTGAGATCGTGTGTCGATTTCACCAGATGATAGACTGAGGTTCGTTGGAGATCGGCTCAGATTTAGAAAATCTTCACTGAGGTGGAGAATTGTGGGAGAGAGGAGATAGAAGAGATGGAAGGAGGTAGCACAGAGATCGGACGACAAAGGAGCGAGAAACGGCGCATGGAGCAGGCCAGAGGTGCTCTCGGTCGACCGGTAGAGGAGGCCGGTCGACCGGCCCGGTCGACCATCGTGCACGGGCGTGCACAAGAAGGAGCGGTCAACCGGCCTCGGTCGACCGACTGAAGTGGCTCTGCTCTCGGGTAGGCGCGGTCGACCGGGCCGGTCGACTGTGGCATGGGTCGGCCGACCGACAGGCGCGACTGGACTTTCCTTTTAGGATTCGAATTCCTTTTCTGGATGAGATTGAATCCAACCTGGGTTTCCATAAATCCAGGGACTCTGTGGTTATAAATAGAGGCTAGAGACCTCATGTATTGTATCAAGAAATCTCCTCAAGTTTTTTTTTCTCTCTTGTATTGATTGTCGAATCAATAAGATCTCTCCCTTGCCCCGAGGACGTAGGCGCGTTGCCGAACCTCGTTACATTTGTGTGTTGATTGCTTTTCTCTGTTGGTTGCTGTCCTGCTGTGTTGGTTGTTTCTCCGGCTGCATCGAGTCTCCGCCGGTTGGGTGGATTCCTCAAGGGTGGTTGTTGTGTCTCTTCTTCCGCAGACCGCTGCGCACAACGAGTGGTGTTGGGGGCACAACAGTTATCCTAGTGATGTTCATAGTTACATATTGTTTTTTATTAATGAGATCTTTGGCTCATTTCTTCAACTAAAAAAGGTTAAAAGTCATTTCAAAAAGTACTTTAGAATATTTGTTAGGGCCTGTTTGGTTTGTTGCAAGTAGGAGGAAAAAGTGCAAGCGAAAAATAGGGATGAAAAATATGAAAGTGTAAGTGAAAAATTGGGATTTATGCAAGTAAGTTTAGCGGTGTTTAATTGTAATGAAAAAGTGTAAGTGAGAAAGCATATTGTATTTTACGTTGTTTGATTTGAATATGGAAGTTGATGCTCCTGTTGGGATTTAGAGTCGAACAAATAGTCCCACATCGGCTAGACATGGGGATGGTCTTGGGTTTATAAGGATTTAGGTTACTCCACCTAGAAGGTTAGTCTTTTGGGATGGTACCTCAAGTCCTTACAAATGGTATCAGAGCCATACCTCAAACTTAGTCATGTGTATGGGTGATGTTCGATCCCCCAAGGCGCAGTAGTGTTCACCCCCAAGGCGCAGTGGGCCCCTGTTAAGCTGGAAGCTGGATCTATAAAAGAAAGCTCTCGAAGGAGATAACCACGCTCCAGGTCTTTCATGTAAGACGTGTTGCTCTCCAACGCTGTGCCCCTGTTAAGCTGGAAGCTGGATCTATAAAAGAAAGCTCTCGAAGGAGATAACCACGCTCCAGGTCTTTCATGTAAGACGTGTTGCTCTCCAACGCTGTGCCCCTGTTAAGCTGGAAGCTGGATCTATAAAAGAAAGCTCTCGAAGGAGATAACCACGCTCCAGGTCTTTCATGTAAGACGTGTTGTTCTCCAACGCTGTGAAGAGGAGTGATCTCAATTGAGAAATTATGGGCAATACCTCAATTGAGAAATTATGCGCAATAAAGACCATGTAAAGCTAAGTTGGGCTCTCGAGATTGACAGAAGCGGTGAAGAGGAGTAATAATTTGCAAGTTGTGCTTCACGTAAGGCGTGTGCTGAAACGCAGTGAAGAGAATCTCGGAGAGCAATATGTCTTTCAGGTGTGAAAACGAGTTTACAGGTAGACTCTTTGTTCGAAATGGGGATTGTTGGGATATAGGGTCGAACAAATAGTCTCACATCGACTAGACATGGGGATGATCTTAGATTTATAAGGTTTTGGCTACTCAACTTAGAAGGCTAGTCTTTTGGGATGGTGCCCCATGTGCTTACAGCTCCACAGTTCACGCCGATTGGCTCGTTAAAAATACAAAAGTGTTAAAAAAGCCCATTGTTTATCATTTCCATTATGACTAGCCCTGTGGACAAAGAGATTACATAATAGGCGAGTGGAAAAAGATTTTTTTTTTTTTTAAATAAAAGCCATCTTCATCTACTAGTCTCTTTTATGTGCTTATAGTCCCTATATCATTATTAATTGGTTTTCTCCATAATTCTTCGTAAAATGCTCTAAGAATATTGCCAACAAAGTTATGCTAATGAAACAAAGTGGACCTTAGATTTTGTTGTCTAATTAGTCATTAACAAATCTATAAACAACGTGGGTTACATTTAGACAGAACCATCATTTAGCACTTCAAAAAATTTAAAAAAAAATGTATACTCTGAAATCCTTTAACTTAATAGAATTGAGTAGAGTTCCTCGCCCGGCCTTTTTACTTCAAATATATATATATATATATATATATATATATATATATATATATATATATATATATATAAATTTTTTTTTAAATGAAAAAAACAACAAAGGACTATGGTAAAGATGATGATAATGGGCCAGTGATCTTTGCAATGGAGTTAAGCTACCTCCACTGCTTGAGAGCAAATTTGAGGTTGATTTGATCAAAGTTAGTGCCTCTAGTGGGAGAAATGAGAAGTCTAGCTTAATTATTACACACTTTGAAATCATTAATATTATGTCTTAATTAATTAGTCCCATATAAAAAACATTAGAGGAATTACTCTTTCAAAAGGGCCCAATTCCGGTTCGTAGGGGATGGTGATCATCTATGTTTATCCTGCTTTTGAGAAATTCAGTTCTCAGAATGTTATTGTGGAGGGAGACTCGTCTTCTGTAATTAATGACATTAAGAAGACTAATGGGGATTCTCCTGCTCATCCTCTGCTGGTGGATATCTGGGGATTACTCAACATGGTTGAAGGGTAATGGTTGGTGAGTTATGTCCCTAGAGTAAAGAATAAAGGAGCAGATTGGATTGCACGATTTTGTCGGACACAGAACTGGCCAGGAATGCGTGGGGATGTTCTTCCAAGCGAATTCGGAGTATTTTCGATAAGAATGTGGACAGAAGTACTGAGAGCTTTACCATTATTGTTGTCGCCAGCCCCACCTACGCTCAAGATTATATAGTCTTTCTTTAGGTTCTGTTTGTTTGTCCCAAAAGTGGGCAAAAAATTACAGTTTTGCCCATAATAATGTGGGGCTCACCGTGTTTTCCTTTCCCGCGCTGCTTGTTTGCCCCAAAAATCTATAGAGTAGGCCCCACTTCTAACTCAGCAAATTACATGAACCATGCATGAACAATGCGAAAAGCGTTTTTGGAATGTTTTGGGTGGAAAACGTGGGAAACCTGACATCGCAGTCCCCACCGCATTTTCATGGGGTCTGCTTTCCATCAGTCAAACACACACTCAAAGAAAGTGAGAGAGAGAATTTATTGAATTATAGACTCTGATCATTAAGGCCTTGTTTTGCCTAGAAGAGTTAAAGTGTAATAGTTAAATCTTAGCGCAAGAGCTAGAGTTGTACAACTAACTCTTACACCAACTCATTGGTGCAAGAGTAGGTCTTTGCCCCACCCCCCACCCCCCCCCCCCCCCCCCCCCACTTTTTTTTTTTTTTGGGGGGGGGGGGGGGGGGGAATTAAGTGCATAATTTTTTTTTCATAAATACCAAATTTACCCTTTACTCTAGAATCCATGACTCTGTAAAATTTATTGTTTGGTAAAAGTTAGCTTCTTACGCTAGCTAACTCTCTTAGCCAAACAAGACCTTATATGCTTCATAGCGGCAAGAGGAATATCTTTCAATAGGTAGTTCTTTGACTTAACACACACACACACACACTCTCTCTCTCTCTCTCTCTCTCTCTCTCTATATATATATATATATATATAATATATATATATATATATATATATATATATATATATATATATATATAAGAAATATGTATATCAGCGGACAGCTGAGAGTCCCTCTCAGCCTGCGGTGATGTGGTACATTATTAGCCACACTAGAAGGGACAGCCCGCTTATTGAAATAGTTGAAATTACTAAATGCCCCTGCGCTAAAAGATAGTAAATATGTATAGTTTATTATTTTTTATATTTCTGACGTTAGTCAATATTGTCACCATTATCTTTTATAACTGTGACCAAATTGCGACCAACTGAATATGAATCATGTCTCTTCAAGTGCAACTTCATCAAATCACGAAACAAATTTGAATGCTTCTTTATTAATTTTTTCTAACGCAAATATTATATATTTTAGGAATGCGCCTAAGCTCATAGTGGTCAATAAAATAATTTCTCAATAATTTTAAAAGCGCCCCTTGTCGCAGTCTACAATTATTTAATTTGTAGATTTTTATGATATGATCTGTAAGAAATTTTTTTTTATATATTGCATGCGAATAGGGACTGCGACTATGGTCGTAGTGCTTAACGACATCATGTTGTAGATAATTTTTTTTACTAGATTAAATGTAATAACGATCACTAACTAATACTATAGTCGCACTTTACGTATTATTTTATATATTTGTTCTTCACTGTGACTATTGTCTCAGTCGCCTATAAACTATGAATTTTTTTTTACATATTGCATGCGATCAAGGACTGCAACTATAGTCGCAGTTTTCTAATTTGTGATATACATTAAAATATGCTGATTTGAGAGGATTGCGATAATATTCTCAGTATCATCTGTTTATATAGTTTAATTTTGGACTGCGATTATGGTCGCTGTTTTTAACTTTATTGAATGCAAAACGATCAAATTTATGATAGGACAGCGACCGTGGTCACAGTTTCATATATAAATATAGTTAATCATAGACTTCAACCATTATCGTAGTTCTATTAGTTTAGAGTAATTATTATCTGAGTACTGCGACCATTATCGCAGATAAGATAGAGAAATAATAACTATACAGCATACTTTATATGTATTTTAAAAATATGAAAGATCATTTTAGAGATAGAAGTAAATTTTATTTATAATATAATATGGTCAGAAAGAGACCTTAAAAAAAAGAGCATTAAAAGCTCTTAAAAGAAGACAAAATAACGTTGAATATCAGAAAATCAGGAAATCCTAATTCTCGTCGTCATCACCATCATAAGCAGATTCGTCATGTTCATTCTCCTCGTCTTCCTGTTCATCACTTATTTCCTTATCTTCTCCCTCGTCGTCCGGCTCGTTGTTCTCTTCAATTTCTTCCTCCTTTTGTGGGTACTTTAGTTCATCGATAAACTCCCAGAATGGATCGTTTGTATCAAGCTCTTGTTCCCACCCGTATCGAGAAGAACCTATAAAAGATATGCTCAAAGAAAGCGAGCCCCCAGCATCAGAGGACATGCTTTCATCAAGCATGTCTCTGTGAAGTGGCAGAGTAATAAGTTCCTCCTCACTAAACCCCATGAAAACTTCATCATCCTCATGAAGAGGAGGATCAGATAAAATATTATTCAATGTAGTGAGATAGTCAAAAGAAGTGAGTCCATACTGCTATCAGATTCACTAGAATACCCTGAAGAAAGAGGACCGGTGGGAGAATGATTGAAGTTGAAATCTGAGTACTCAGAGTAAGAAGATGGGAAAGATATGGTTCAAGAATGAATTTTTTCTCAAAGTTTTGAAATCAAATTAAAAACGAAGAGCACAAATATCATTTTTCGATATGAGATAATATATTAGTTACAAACACTATAAAAAGGTCAATAATGTGAAACAACATGAATAGTAATAATAATTGTTATAGGTGACGGTTGAGTATTCGAAGAAGTGATAAAAAGAAATTAAATATTTAATTGAAGCAGTTATGATGGGAGAATCCAAAGAGTTCCTTTTTTCTAGAGGTTTATTATGTGAACTACAAATTAACTTTTTATATAATATTTTTTCTATATATTTAGATTACGTATGGTGCACATCTTTTCTTTATTGAGATTAATATTAGTGCATCTCTTTTTTGAAACTGTTATTGTATCACGGTATATTGAATATTAATTACTTCAATTAGTTCAGAGTAATTAATATAATATTTTATAAGATGTGATATACGGAGACTGATCTCACGGTCGCAGGGCTAATCTACTTTGTAAAACGTTCAAAATTCTATTACATAAAGCATGGGAATAAAGACAATGACGGTGGTCGCAGTGCTGAACAATAGCATGTTTCGTCTGTTATTTCTATGCGAATAAGGAATAAGACTAGGGTCGCAGTCGTGATATAAAATTGAAAGTTATATTATATTAAGTCTGCGACCATGATCGCAATGATCGAAAGTTTTATTATACTATGACTACAACTATGATCGCAGACTTTATAAAACGATCAAAATTCTGTTACATAAAGCATATGAAAAAAGACAGCGACTGTGGTCGCAGTGCTGAACGATAACATGTTTCGTCTGTTATTTTCATGCAAATAAGGAATGCGACTAGGGTCACAGTCGTGACATAAAATAGAAAGTTATATATTTTTTTATTATAGTTTTGAATGTATATGTATTGTGACCTGAATCCAATTTATAATATACATGAGAATAAAGCAAATTTTTAGTAACAAGATCGATCATAGTCGCAGTTCATTAAAAATTGCATGAAATATTATCCAACCTATCTGCAAATATTATGGCAGTTACGAGAATATCTGATTTATAAAATATCAGCAAAATAATTAACTGTTGTATTTCATTATTTTTTTACATTGTACATTTGTAATACAAAAAAACAATATACGGTTGTCCCGCAATAAATTTCATTTTTCTATTCATTTTAGTTTCTTTTATTAAATCTATATGAATTGAAAATAACACAAAATTAAATAACAAAAAAATTATATAAAAAATAACAGTTTTTTTTAGGTTGCACGCATGTTTTTACTTTTTACTCCTGCTGTTTTTTCTCATTATCTTGATCCATTTTTTCCTTTATATTTTCGATGTAGTAGAATTAGGAATTTTATAACTGCAGATATATTCAACAGAAAATTCTTTGTAAATTACAAATATTTTGGATAAAATTTGTTGTAGATGAGTTTTTACTAGTTTAGAAGTAAAAAAGGGTATTTGGTCCATTTGATTGACGATTCTTAGGCGGGATGTTTTTATTTTTTTGGCGCCTACACTCTGCCACCGATATGTGGCATATATTCGGCCACGTCACCGCCGTCTGAGAAACTCTCTCAGCTGTCGGCTAAGGTACAATAAGCCATATATATATATATATATATATATATATATATATATATATATATATATATATATATAGGGGTTACTGTACCTTAACCTGCAGGCTGAGATAGTTTCTCAGCCGGCGGGACGTGGCTGAATATATGCCACACATCGGCCGCAGTGTGTTGGCGCCAAAAAAATCAAAAAAATCCCGCCTAAACAATCGTGAAACAAATTGACCAAAATACCCTTTTTAATTCTAAACTGGAATAAAGTCATGAACAAACAAAATTTCAGTTGAATATATCTACAGTTATAAAATTCGTAATTTTAATACATCCAAAAATATAATTAAAAAAAAATTGGATCAATATAACAACTGCCATGGTCGCAGACTTAATACAATATAACAACTGCGACACAGTCGCAGTCACTAGTCGCACTCAAAGTATAACAAAACTTCTTTATATAACGTCTGCGACCCTAGTCGCATTCTATCGTACAACAATGCGACCTCCTTCAGTACTGCGACCAAAGTCGCAATCTTCTTTCCCATGCCTTATGTAAAAGATTTTTAATATGCGACTAGGGTGGATTAGGCATGCGACCCTGAGATCAATTCGCGTATATCAAATCTTATAAAAATTATTATATTAATTACACTGAATTAAATGAAGTAATTAATATTCTTTCTATCGTGATACAACATGTAACACCCCGCTCCCGGAATACGTACTTAGTTGCGTATTCAGATTTTTCGATCGTATTTTTCGATTTACTTCCTGTATTTGTTTTGTATTATAAATTATTTCTATGATCGTTTTGTCTTGGATCCGGATTCACGGACTCGGAGTCAGCCCTAATCTGAACCGAGGACCCGATCCGAGGGTATTACTCGATTTGATCTTTCTGGTATTTAGATTTGACTGATTTTAGTTTTAAACATCATTTTCCAACATTTTAGATTTTCTATGATTTTCTGGAATTTTCCTGAGTTAAATTGAAAATCTTCAAAACCGGTGTCGACCAGTGTCGCTGACCGATTCCCGGATTTTTAATTTACAAACGGATTGGAATTACTAGAAGTGTCTTTTTACATTATTTCTTAAAATCACATTTCCTATCTAAATACTTTTCTGAGGATTTTATGAATTTATGAAAATTCCACCGGATTGGGTGTCGGCCAATATCGCTGGTTGATTCCAGGATTTTTAGTTTACAATCGGAATTGAATTTCTAAATTCCGCTTTCACTTTACTTCTTAAAATCATATTTTATTCTTTAATACATTTTCTGGGATTTTACGGAATTTATCAAAATCCGGCCGACCCGGTGTAGACCGGTATCGGCGGTTGACTTCCGGATTTTTAATTTGAAAACGGGATTTTATTTCTGAAAACCGATTTCATATTATTTCTCAGGATGACGTTTTCTACCTCTGGGTATTTTGGAGATTTTTCTGGAACAGTCGATATTTCGCGGCCATATTATAATATTATTATTTTATCTTTTCTTCTTTCTTTCTTTCCTTCCTTTTCTTTTTCCCTCCAACCGACTCCAGCAGCAGCCCACTCCTCAACGTGGGGCGACATCACATCACCACACCCCCCTCTCTCATTTAATCCCTCTCCCATCATCTATCCCTATCACTCTCTCTCCTTTTCTCTTTCTTCTTCTTTTCTTTTTCTTTTCTTTCCTTCTTCTCATTTCACTTCTTCTTCTTCTCCTCCATTTGTGGCCGACGACCAGCACTGCGCCCAGCCCCCGGCCACCACCACCGGCGCCTCTGGCCACCACGACGCCGGCGAGGAACCCCCAACTCCGGCCATCTCCTTCCCCTCTCTCTTCTTTCCTTTCCTTTCTTTCCTTTTCTTTTCTTTTCAGTTTCTTTCTCTTCCTCCCCCAGGATCCGACCACCTCCTCATCGCCGGACCTCCCTTCCCTCCTCCGGTACCCCCCGGCGGGGCTGACCGCCGCCGGCGTGATGCCGGCGGCCTTGGGCGCGGCCGGGGGGCCTCCTGGCCCCCTGTGCGCTTGTGTGGAGGGGGCAGCAGCCCCTCCTTCTCCTTGGGGTGGCCGGCGCCACCCCAGTTCTGGGCGCCGCCGGCGGTGTGCCGGCGGCCGTGGGCGGCCCGGGGGGGCCAGGGTGGCCCCCTGTGTGTGGGCTGAGGGGGGCAACAGCCCCCCTCTTTCTCTGCTGAGGGGGCAACGGCCCCCTCTTTCTCTCCCTCTCTCCTGGGGAGTGGCCGGCGCCACTCCCCCTGCCGGTGGCCGGCGCCACCCGGCGCCGCCACCTGGCCGGCGGCCAGGCCGAGCGCCCCCAGAGGGGGGCGCTGTGTGAGAGCTGGGGGGGGCAACAGCCCCCCTTCTCTCTGTTTCTCTCCCTGTCCTCTCTCTCTCTCTCCTGTTCAATCTCTTTCTCTCTCCTAGACTTTCTCTCTCCTCTCTCTCTCTCCTGCCCTCTTCTCTCTCTTCTCTCTCTCCTCTCATTATAATCTCTCTCTCTCTCTCAAGATTCTCTCTCCTCTCTCTAACTTACTCTTTCTCTCTCTAGATCTCCCCCTCTAGTTCTCTCTCTAGATTCTCTCTCTAGGAATCTCTTTCTCTTTCATGTACTGTCTCTCCTTATCTCCCTGTCTCTCTCTGTTAAATTCTGACGCGGATCTCACCCCCGCGTCCAGGCAACCCCCTTAACGCGAATCTTCGCGTTCGTGGCATCCCTTGACGCGGATCTTCGCGCTCTTGTATCGACGCGACGCGGAGTTCATGCTCGCGTCTGCGTTCTCCTCGCGTCCTGACTTGGACGCGAGTGTCGAACCCCACGTTTGTGGCATCTTCGCGTCTGCGACTCCCGCGTCTGCGACCCCCGCGTCTCACTCTCAAAAACCCGCGTCTACCTGTGTCTCTTTCTCTCTCTAGGTTTCTCCCTCTTTCTTTCTCTAACTCTTTCTCTCTCCTCTTCACCTTCTCTCTCCAATATTTTCATATTATTATATTTTATGGCGCGTGCGCGAGTTCCATGGATTTCGGCATTTCCGGTGATTTAGGCGAGTGTCCTTGCTCTCGCCTCCATTTGGGTTTCCCCGCTTCGTCGGGTCGACATGTCTTTTATTCCATGTTTTCATGTATTATGTATTTGGGCTGAGTCCCTGTATCTGTGTATGGCCGAGTGTCAATGACTGGACATGTATTGCTCTGTGACGAATGATTGTATTAGGGTAGCTTCATTCTTGTATACATACCATGCTTGTGATGTATTTTACTGCTTTATACCATGCGTGGCCGACCCTTCGTGGTCGTTGAACTCTGGGTTTCTGCCCACTCCTGGGATGGCTAGTAGTCACCGAGAGTGCGCTTAAGCCCCGAGCGTACTTGGCTTCCGGACCCTTCAGCCTCCGGTCCCTCACTATCTCGAAAGAGACGTGATTGGGATCGTGAGGTTTCTCATTCAGCCTCCGGTCCCTCACTATCTCGAAAGAGATGTGATTGGGATCGTCAGGTTTCTCATTTAGCCTCCGGTCTCTCACTATCTCGAAAGAGACGTGATTGAGATCGTCAGGTTTCTCAGCTCTATCTGGTGAGCATACTTAGCGCTCAGTGCTTTATTCACTAAATTCGTTTAGGCGAGTTGCTGCCGGATTTTCTACTCGTATCTTAAGCCGAGTTGTCCCGGTAACCTCGCAGAGCGCATTAGTGTCTAAACTCTGTTCGCTGCCTGTGCCTCCAGCTTGTTCAGCTCCGCCTGGTTATCATGATCAACGTCCAGCGCTTTACCACTAGATTCGTCTAGGCGAGATGCTGCCGGATTTTCTACTCGCACTTTAAGCCGAGTCGTCCCGGTAATCATGCCAGACGCTCCAGTGTTAAATACTGTTTGCTGTCTGTGTCTCCAGCTTGCTCAGCTCCGCTTGGTTGTGCTCAGCTACTACTTTATCACGTGCCATGTACTTACCTGACATGTTAACACTTGACATGCTTTATACATGCTACTGTTTAACACCTGTTTGTATCACCTGGCAACTGATGTGTTATCACCTGACACCAGACATGCTACTACTTGGCAAGACCCCTTGTTATGACATGACTTGCCACCGGACTAATATCAATCTCTTGAATGACTGGTTACTTGCCTAATATCATCCTCCTGTCATGCTATCACTTAACACCCGGTATGACATACTTGACTCTCATGATTATCACGATAACGGGAATGATGACCTGACATCTTGATAGTACAAACTGTACTCCTGTTACACATGTGATACCTTATAGTACAAACCGTACTCCTGATATACCTGTATTCCTGATAATCCTGACTTGCTCTTGCTCATTCCCGAAATCTGATAATCATCTAATAAACCGTAAAATGAGACAACTTACATCGGGTCGGGGGAAACTTGCGGCTATCAATATGTGTTCGTGTTTACAGTGGTACTAGGCATGTTGTGCAACTAAAACTTCCGGTCTGACCTGTGGGCCTCCAGGCGATCGAGGGGAGTGCTGGCTCCCTCCTTCTTGGTACCATCTTGATAAGGGCATTCTATAAGACCCTCCTATAGGCCTTGCGGCCGGTTCCATACACCAGCGATGGAACGTCCTGGGTCGTGGTCCCGGGCATGTACGGGACCCACTGTAAACATAGTTCGTTGATACCCCCGTTGGTTTCCAATAACAACCTTGCTTTACTCAGATGTGGATATATGTGTGCTGGGACGCTAGTTCACATATCTAGACATCAGGGTAAGACGAGTAATAATAATAATAAAAGATGCCAACCATGGATCTGTTGTATGCTTTGCCGAGCTTGCTTCTATCGGGTTTTACATTGGATTTCCGGTTTTATGGTTATTATTATATTTGCTGCTCATATCCTACTTTACCACTTGTATTCTATTCCACCAGTCTCTTGTTCTTATCTTATCATACCATGAGTACTTCCTGTTTGATATCACTTGTTCTATATCTACTTGCTCCTGCATGCTTATGCTCACGACACGGTTTTCAATGCATGATTATGATTCGGTTTTATCGTTACACGTGTGCTTACCTATGCTCGCCACTTGGCATTCGTATCACCACTCGCCTGGGGAGTTCTATCTGACTCCCCTGGATCCTCATATCCAGGTCATGAAGCTTGGAGCGTATGGACTCTCCCAGTTGCTGATCAGAGTGGCGCAGCTGAAGCGTGGATCCCCAGCAGACCATCTGAAGCTCTATCCTTCCAGGCCCCCCTGTGCGCCTCTCGAGTTTTCCCTTTGTAAACTCGTGAGTGCCTTTTATACTGTTCATACTTGTACATCTCTTTGTAATCTCGCAATTGCGCATATCAGTGATGTAATATTCATGTAATATTGGATCACCTCTGGTGATAACTTTGTAATTGTACTCATATGTTGGAATGTATAATGCACCACGTGCTTCCGTACTCTGATTCTTGCCTGTACTGATGCTTAGCGTATATACGTGAGGGTATTTCTGACCTGCGTATATACGTCGCAGTAACGTCCCCGTACCCGCAGGATCGGGGCGTTACACAACAACAATCTAGGAAAAAAAAGATGCACTAATGTTAATCTCGAGAAAGGAAAGATGTGCACCATACGTAATCTAAAGGTATAGGCAAACAATTCTATAAAAAGTTAATTTGTACTTCATGTATTAAACCTCTGGAGAAAAAAAGAACTCTTCAGATTCTCCCGCAATAAATCTTCAATTAAATATTTTTTTTTACCACTTCTTACCATACTCAACCATCACCTATAACAATTATTATTACTATTCATGTTCTTCCACAAATATTCACCTTTATATAATGCTTGTTACTAATATATTATCTCATACCTAAAAACTATATTTTTGCTCTTCCTTTTCAATTTGATTTCAAAAACTTCTAAAAAAAAAAATTCATTCTTGAATCATGTCTTCCCCATCTTCTTCCTCTGAACACTTAGATTTCAACTTCAATCGTTCCCCCACCGGTCCTCTGCCTTCAAGATATTCTAGTGAATCTGATACCAGTCTGGACTTCACTCCTTTTGACTATCTCACTACATCAAATAATGTATTAACTGATCCTCCTATTCATGATGATAATGAAGTTTTCATGTGGGTTAGTGAAGAAGACATTATTCCTCTGCCACTTGACGGAGACATGCTTGATGAAAGCATGTCCTCTGATGCTGTAGGCTCGCTTCCTATCAACGGGTCAGACGAAGAGCTTGATAGAGACGATCCATTCTGGGAGTTCATCGGTGAAACAAAAAACCTCAAAAACAGCAAGATATGAGGAAATAAGTGATGAAGAGGAAGAACAAAAGAATGAAGACGATGAATCTGCTTATGATGGGAATAATGACGAGGATTAAGATTTTCTGATCTTCTGATATTCAATTATATTTTGTCTTTGTTTTCCATTATGTTTGCAAAGGGGGAAAACTTACAAATAAAAAGTTTGAGGAGCTAAATTACAAGTATTCTTAAAAAGATTACAAGTAGATCTCCTCAGAGATTCTGGAGAAGTGTGCCGATAGGAGTCTGGTCAGCGCGCGACCACTTTGTCCCTTTGACGATGCGAGCGATGAGATTCCCTTCTCGCCTGGTTCCGGGAATCAGAGAATAGAGGATTGGTAGAACCCTCTGACTACTTCTCAAAACCACTTCTGTGAGGAATTCCTTCTCGCCTGGTTCCGGAGATTCCTTGAGGAAAAGAGGTTGTTAGGGTATCGCCACCCTGAGAAGAGAAGTATTTCTCTTGAAAGGTCTCTGAATTAGAGATTGCACGGTGCGTTGATGAAGAAGTCCGATCTTTGAGAAGACGCCAATCTCGCCGATGATCAATTGATGATCCTCCTCGATCTGATGCGATGCCCTCCCCTTGTGCCCCTGATGGGCTATTTATAGAGAAAGTAAGGGTATAATCGTCCCCTTTGAAGATATAGAAACAGATTGAACCGAATCTGTTTGAATCTGGAAAGTAGCCTTGCTGCGAGGCTAGGATAGCTTCTGCGGAGCTAGAAAATGGCAAGTCGGTTGATCTGTTTTGATCCTTTCCATATTGTTGGGGGAGAGTCAAGAGATTGTGGCAATCACCTGCCATATTTGAATCCTGATTGGATTTGATTAGATTGAATCTGATCTTATCAGGAGATTTGATTGGTCAAAGGTTGACTATAGCAGGCTGATGGCGGAGCTGCCCGCTTTGAAGCTCATAGCGGAGCTAGAGGCAATTCCTGACGAAGTCCGAAAAGAGGTTTTTTCGGCGAAGCTGTCAGTTAGCTTCCTGGCGATGCTCTGGATGATGTTAGCCTCTCAAACGAGGCTATCCCCTTGGGCTAATGTAATGCTAAATGCTAGCATTTTAGACCTGCTGAGGTCTGTTTAGAAACAATCCGGGTTCACTGTTCTGCTTGCTGGATCAGTGGAGTCCAAACCGCTTCCTCGTCCCTTGGAGTTGGGTGAAAAACTGGTCTTCAGCTCGTCTGTCCCTTGTCTTTTGTAAATGTCAACAAGTTTAGATATTGTTCGGACCAATGAGAATCTTGTCTTTTTTAAGTGTCAACAAGACCCCCTTCAAAGTTTTCGAAAGTCTGCAATAGCCCAGACTTCGAAACACTTTGAACTGCTGTGATGGTGGTGTGGAGTATGAACATCTCCATGATGGTTGAGTTCAGCTTCGCCTTCAATCCTGCTTTGGGATGGATCCGCCGAAGAATTGCACTGGTTCGCGAGTCGCTTCGCGTCGGGGTAGCTCCGCATCTGGGCTTTCAAGAAATAAGTTCGCTTTGGAACTCCTGTTGCTTTTTCAAAGCCAACTGCCGTGGGGCGGTTACGAGGAGGATCATTCCTTCTTTCGCGCCAATCGAGAGAGATGTTCTCCGATTTGCATGTTTCCAAGGGAGGATATTCCCTTTATTCAAGGCGCCATAAGTGCCTTTTATGAGGGAGACGCTTTCTTCCCTTGTACGGTTCCAATGGGAACCGTCCCTGTCATCAAGGCGCAATCAATGCCTTAAGTGCGCTCGTGCTTCCATGCTTGAGGTGGTTGCGCTCAGGCCATGGGGCCTATAAATAGGACACTTGAGGTCCTCTGAAGAGAAGTGCCTTGCCTTTCTTCTTCCCTTCTCTTGGTTGTGAGAGATACTCAGATCTCAGAATTAGTGGGAAAGTCCACCCTGGTTGTCTAACCGGCCAAGGACCAGTAAGTCTTGATCATTCAAAGACTTCACCGCTTTTTAGGGAACTCATCTCCCTTGATTTAGCTTTGGCAGCTCGCTTCAGAGATTAGCTTCCCTTGTTCTTCATCTTGCAATTGGCTACTGCAGAGAAGGATCTCATCATAGCTTTCTGTGAAGCTACCATCCTGGCTTGATCAGTGAAAGATCGTTGTTTGTTAAGTCCGCTGCGCAGGCAGGACTTGGGACTTGGCTTCTTCAATAGTTGAGCCAGTCTTGCCATATTGGCGAGGTTGAGACTGTTCTTCACAAGATGAGTCTGACTTTGCCGTATAGGCGAGGCTAGGACTTGGCGTTTGCTGAGCCAGCCCATGGTTGCTGTGCAGGTGGAACTTGTCCTCTGCTGAAGTCGGATTGCTTTGCCGCTGAAGAATCTGACTTAATATTTTTGCAGCTCTTTCTGTGCTTAACTGCTAACTTGCTTCAATTTGCCTTGCAGCGAGCTATGCTTGCCAGTCTGGTGACTTGATGGAAGAAGCCATAAAATTGCCTTATGCTTCCCCGGTTGAAGCTTTACTTTTAAGCAGGAGGAACAATTCGGGGCAGCGGATGCGCGTCCCAGGGGCTGTTGGCAGCCTCTTATCCGAGTTGATTCGATCTGAGGTGAGGCTGGCTGCCGACTTTCAACTTTGGTGGCCTTCGTCTGGGACGATCCACTTCATGGGAGTGGGCCTCACACCGTCAGATCACTAGCATCAAAACTAGTTCCCATTATAGGTGATCTGACGTGTTGGCGGCGATAAGCTTTTATTGCCAGGCTTCAACAAAAATGGCCTGGTAAGATCTGCCATTTTGTGGAGAAAAATGACCGTGTCCTCGCGACACCCTCTGCTCATGTGCGAAGGATTACGGCCTTGTGCAGGAGGAAGGCCTTTCCTGTCCCGTTGATCTGGCTTGGTAGCAGATAAAACCGCTTGTATGCCTCAAAAGATCTTTGTTGGGCAACTGAGTGTGTTGTATGAAACACAACTTCGATGTAATATCAATGTACCCTTGCTTTTGAATCAATGAAAGTTCATTGTCTGATCATCTGATTTGCTTGCTTTCACTGAGAATCTGGCCATAGCTGGGCTGAACTGTATGCAGAGTTAAGGACATTGTCCTTTCTTCGAATGATCTTCGCGAGACCGGCATGTCCCGCAAACAGCAGCCTCTTTGGCGGGCTAAGGTAGACCTCCTGGCGAAGTCTTTGAAGGTTTGTGCGAAGCCCGCACTTTGCTCCTGCGCGGAGTTAACCCTTTAGTGGGGTTGAAGCGTCGCACTTTGGGAAAAGCGCCTTAGGCGCTTTGGGCACTGTTTCGAATTAATTCGAAACGGCGGCATGTGCCCTTTTTCGAGGCCTTGATTTAGGCGCTGATTGGCCTATAAAAGCCCGATTGGGCTGAATATGGGAAGATCTCCCTTTATTTTTAGAGAACTTTCTATCTCTTCCTCTTCTTCTTCCTCCTTTGCTTCAGAGTACTTTGAGCACTCTTGCATTCCTTCAATGGCGCCCAAGAGACGAGCGGGAAAGGAAGCAGCGACTTCTGCAGCGGAGGGTCCTCCTCCTCCGTTCATTGAGCGACCAATCGCTGGTAAGAGACTCTCCAATTTGATTAGAGAGTGGTCTTCATCCTTTGGAGTCGATACTCGGCTATTAGGACGATCGAATATGATCTGTCCTTATCAGGGAACTCGTTTCCCTTAACTTCCCTATTTTACTTGCACCAGGGAAGTAAGAACTGAACAGTTCTTCCCTTGGGCTTCCATAGGAAGCCATTGCTTGGGGCAGTTTTTATCCTGTTGAGGAACAGGATATGGGTCGTGTGCCTTCAGTCGTGGCCACGAAGGACGACTGTTGGTCATGAAGTCCTTTTGATGACGTCAGCCCTTAGGGCTATGCCAGTTCCTGCAAAGATGCAGTCTTATCTGTGAAGCGAAGCTTTTTATCAAAGCTATTATCCCGCTGTTCCTGCTTACTGGGCGAGGCTATGCCTTAGCGAATTTTTATGTCTTCGCGTCCATTTGATTGATGAACTAATCATAGTTCATTTTTTTTTTTTTTTGTTTTTGCAGTACATTACGCCTCCGGCCTTCAGAACAGTCTATTTGGCGTAACCAGTCGAGCAGGGAGTATCAGCTTGCAGTTCATCGGGCAGGCTTCCTTGTTCAGTGAGCCGAGCCTCCTTGTACGGGATACGCTCATTCAGAGCGGTGGCCCGCAGGCCATGCGGAGCATCTTGACTACGGCTTCGTTTGAAGATATTGACCGTCAGGCTTACAAAAAGCCTGACTTCATGTTCGGGGATGCTGCACCTGATCCCGATCGCCAGCTGCAGGCCGGCGAAGGCCAGTGGATCTTCCAGTTGGATGGCGAGAGATTCTATCTCCCGTCTACTAAGCGGCATTTCGCTTTGTCTTCCTTCGCGAGCGTGACTCAGGCTCGGAAGATGGCGTGGGGCGTGAGCCTAAATGCCGAGTCTATAAGTGTCGGGAGGTTGACATTCCAGACCGGCTATTCGAGGGCGGGCCCTCCTTGTAGCATAATAGGGCTATACCCTGGGAAGGTGTCGCGGGACCTTCCAGTAGGAGAGAATCCGGCTGCGGCGCCGACCTTCGGTACTCAGTTCTGCGAGGCTGAGGGGAACTACCCCGCCACAGATTTCAGGGCTCCTGGTTGGGTCCACCCTCCTAGGTCATGGTGGGCGGAGTTGACCAATTATATCCTCAATCATTTTGAGGGGGAATTAGAGAGGTTGAACCTCTATGAGGCCGTCAGGGCGACCTGCTACGGCATTGAGATGAAGGTGGCGTGCTTCTACGCCATCCTTGAGTTGTACTGCCCAGCCTCGGGGACTTTCTTCACCCCGGTTGGTGAATTGGGCATGGCCCTGCATGAGATGCGAGAGATCTCTGCTTTGCCCTTCGGGTCTCTTCCATATGAAGAGTATTTTCCGTGTGAGACGGAGTTGGCTCTCTTGGAGAAGCAAGAGCCTGCTTTGCTTGAGACATATCGGGAATTGATGTGCCACCTGCACATTTGTTCCAGCATCCACACTGGTGGCAAGGGTAGCTCGAAGAGCTTGAAGAGCTGGGGGAACTACTTGTTCCCGGATATGACTAGTGCGCCCGAGGCAGCTCATTGCGGAGTTGCTGAAGAGGACATCTTGGCAAGGATGGAGGTGCATGCTGAAAAGGACATCGTCGTGACAGAAGATGATGGTCCTTTCGAGAAGGGTGATGTTCTTCGGAGCTTTCACCATCAGGCCCGTCGGCCTATGTCTCGCAAGGCGTTGCTGGCTGGCTTCTTGACCATCTGGTTAAAGAAGTGTGTCGTGCCTTCTTCTTCGGGTGACATTGTCCACCCGAATGTGCTGCTGCCTGCCGTTCGCTTGGTCCATGGCCACCGTCTGGGTCTTCTCCCGGCCATGGTGTGTTGTATTCAGAGGGGCCTTCGTGTTCTGACGGAGGCTTTCTGCAGGCCGATGGCGTCAAGGCGGGGGAAGGGTGCCGTCCTGCCTTGTGACGGGCCCAATCCTAGGGTAGGTTTACCGTACACCTACTTGATGGCGTGGTTCGCCTTGCACTGCCCTACTTTAATTGGAGCTGGGGAGGACCCTCCGCCGGGTGTTCAAACGGCGCTTCTCCGTCGTTTTGAAGGCTGTTTGTGGCAGAAAACTTATGTGGCCGAGGCCCGTAAGTTAGTGCGTCGTTATGACGCTTACAGCCTGTTCCGCTGTTTTCCTCGCCTGCGGGGTGCAGGATACAACGAGGAATTCTGTGATGAGGAGTCAGGTCGATATCCCATGAGTCGGGGTGTTTTCGAGTGGCTGGTCTGTATCCGGCCCTCGCATTTGCTGTACAGGAGTGGGGATACCTGCTACATGGAGCCCTACATCCCGAGCCGGTTCGCCCGCCAATTTGGGTATGACCAGTTGTATGTGGGCAACCCGAATCCGGACCTGGCTTTCATGGGGAGCCTCATTGATGGGGCTCGTGCTTGGCGGTTCTTTACCGCGGATGACACTGGAGCGTGGCTACGCACGCCGTTGAGGGATCCCGGCCTATGGACGACCCTGTGTTTCTGCCAATGGTATGCGGCTTCGAACTCTACGCCTGCTAGGTTAACGTCAACCGTTCGGGCGTGAGGTTAATTTCTCATCGGATGAGGCAGAAGGCTTCTGATAAGATGGAGGGCAAACGAGTCCGTGTTCCTGGCATAGAGGAGTTCATCGCTATAGATGACAGCGAGGCTTCTGATGCGGGGAGCCCTCGCTTTGAGGCAGAGACAAGGGCTGATGCCCACGAAGCTGGTGCTCGTGAAGCCGGGTCTGGTGTAGTGGGAGCAGCTCCCCCACAGCATGTGGAAGAAATGGAGGAAGAGGACTCTGAGGTCCACTTCAAAAGGAAGCGTGGGAGTGGATCCCGTAGGAAGTCGTCGGCGAAGAGGCCCCGTCGCCAGACTCCTACCATCGTGGTAGAGGGTGAGCCCTCTGCTGCGCCTCCTTCTGCTGCTCCATTAGTGGCTGAGCCGTCGGTTGCTGAACCGACTACTGGTAAGATTGGCCTCCATATAATATGCCTTCAGCGCACTTTAAATAACTCATCATTTGCTTTTTGTTGTAGGAGCTGAGGCAATTGGAGAGCAAGGGGAGCACTACGATCCCCTGTTCACTTATGGAAGTGCAGCTGGTTCCTTTGCTCGCTCGGAGGAGTCTGGGGATCATGCGGCCGATATTGGCCCTTCGGGCGCTGAGGCTTCTAGAAGAAGTCCTATGGCATCCAGCTCTGCCGGGTGGTCTGCGGAGGAATCGGCGAGTGGGCCAGCTATCCGCGTTGAGTCTGGTAAGAACTTTCCGATGGGACCCTTGGATTCCGATGCGGCTGACGAGGTGACATCGGCCTTCGGTATGACTAAGATCTCCTGGTCCTCGCCTATTTGTTGCGTCCCCCTTTTGACCTTGGTTTTGTTGCAGGTATTCGTCCCCAAGGTGCATCAGCTTCGAAAGAAGCGGAGGGTTTTCCTGAAGGGTCAAAGGGCGTTATGAGCGCTTCGACCGGGGCAGACGCAGCTGTGTTAGACGCGCTGTATGGCGACCTGCCTTTTTATCAGCCCAAATCAGCGGAGGGCCCTGAGGTTGAAGAGGCGGCAGTCCCGGAGGTACCCCCACTTCCAGTCATATCAACAAGTGGGGTGCAGACTGTCTTGCCGAATACGGCATTGAGGGTGATTGTGAGCCCTACCTCCCCGACGCTGGTAGTTGAGCCTGCTGCTCAGGAGGTGGTTGCCAGTCCTACCTCCGCGGTGGCTGGCGTGCTGGTGTCGCTGAGGACTCCGCCGAGGTCACCTTTGGCTTGCCCTGCTGCTGTCGATGTTCCCGCTTCTTCTTCCGCGGTGGTGTCGACTAGGTTGGTAGATTGCTCCGAGGTTGTCTCAAGGATTGATGAAGCTGAGAATGACTTTATCGGTAATCTGGTCGACAGCTTCTATAATAGTTTGGAGCAGACTATCGGTCTAGTCTTGAAGGGCTCGCCTGTGCCATTTTCGAAGCTGAAGATGGTTCTCTCCCGTGGCATTGAGTGTATTCGGGACTTTGAGGGGTACCATCAAGCTACTGCTCTGGAGCTCCTGGTAGATGACCTTGAGAAGGACGTGGAGGAATGGCGCCATTTCTATCGTTCCGACGCAGCGTCTTTGGCTGATGAACGGCTCGCACGTCTTGTCGCCCAGAAGCGCGAGGCTCAGCTCGCTGCCCAAGAGGCTGTTGAGGCTATCTCCTCTGACTTGAGGTCCTTGGAGGCAGAGGAAGCAGAGGTTGGGAGTGCAATTGATGCTTCCAACAGTGCTCTTTTTGACGCTGAAGATAAGATCAAGAGGGCTGAAGAGATGATCCGAAAGGCAAATCTCCTCTTGTCGAAGGCTACACAGATGCGTCATGAAGAGTCTGCGCGGCTTAAGCAACTCAGGGCTCGAAATGAGGAACTGGCGGAGCGGAGGTCATCACAGAGGGCGACTTTGGCGGAGACCGAGGCTCGTCTGGCTCAGGCGGTGGACTTCGATGAGGCAGAGCTAAGATCACAGGCGATGGCCCAGGCTGAAGATGACAGGAGGACGCGGCTAGCTTCGCTCGGAGATCGGATCCGATCTTATCATGTACGCCTATAGGCTCCTCCATGTATCCCATCCTTTTGGATTTAATAGAAAATTTTTCTTTTGTCGTCTGTTGTTTAGATAATGAGACATGACTGTCTGTTGGTTCAGAGGTTGCAGTAACATAACCGAATGGGACGTTGCCAGTCTCGAGGTTAGCCCTTTGCGGGGCTTGAAAGGAAGGGAGATACTTGCCTTTTGTAAATGTCAGCAAGCATCGAGATTGAGACTTAGCTGTCAGCTGGTTCAGGGGTCGCAATGACATGACCAATTTGAGACGCCACTAGGCTCAATGGTAGATGAAACTTGGCTATCTGCCAGTTCAGAGGTCGCAATGACGTAACTGGTTGAGAAGCCACCAAGCTTCAATCAATAGGTGATACTCGTCTTTTGTAAATGTCAACGAGTATCGAGACCTGTCTTTTGTAAATGTCAACAGGGTTCGGGATCGAGACTTTAGCTGTCTGCTGGTTCAGAGGTCGCGATGACATAACCAATTTGAGACGCCACTAAGCTCAATGGTAGATGAAACTTGGCTATCTGCCAGTTCAGAGGTCGCAATGACGTAACTGGTTGAGAAGCCACCAAGCTTCGATCAATAGGTGATACTCGTCTTTTGTAAATGTCAACGAGTATCGAGACCTGTCTTTTGTAAATGTCAACAGGGTTCGGGATCGAGACTTAGCTGTCTGCTGGTTCAGAGGTCGCAATGACGTAACCAATTTGAGACGCCACTAAGCTCAATGGTGGATGAAACTTGGCTATCTGCCAGTTCAGAGGTCGCAATGACGTAACTGGTTGAGAAGCCACCAAGCTTCGATCAATAGGTGATACTCGTCTTTGTAAATGTCAACGAGTATCGAGACCTGTCTTTTGTAAATGTCAACAGGGTTCGGGATCGAGACTTAGCTGTCTGCTGGTTCAGAGGTCGCAATGACGTAACCAATTTGAGACGCCACTAAGCTCAATGGTGGATGAAACTTGGCTATCTGCCAGTTCAGAGGTCGCAATGACGTAACTGGTTGAGAAGCCACCAAGCTTCGATCAATAGGTGATACTCGTCTTTTATAAATGTCAACGAGTATCGAGACCTGTCTTTTGTAAATGTCAACAGGGTTCGGGATCGAGACTTAGCTGTCTGCTGGTTCAGAGGTCGCAATGACGTAACCAATTTGAGACGCCACTAAGCTCAATAGCAATGGAGTTTGGGAATAGTCTCGTTTTCACGGGGAGAAACGAGGGAATCACTGTCATAGGTTTGATGTTAACGTAACAGCGAGATATATATATGTGGTCCTACCATTCTATGGATGAGAATTGGTAAGTGACTTTGGAGATCTCGTTCTCACGAGGAAAAATGGGGGGACTGCTGTCATAGGTTTAATGTTAACATAACAGCGGAATATGTATGTGATCCTACCATTCTATGGATGAGAATTGGTAGGTGATTTTGGAGAGGGAATCAAATGGGAGCAGGTCCCTTGAGATTTTAAGCAAACCCCCAGCTACCAGCAGGTTTGATATGCTTGGAGAAAGAGAAAGGCTCTCTTTGTGCGCATTCCGGACGCGCGGATCTCGATCAGAGGTGTAATGTAACTTGATCGAGAGCAAGATCCTTGATTAAGGATAATACTTCTTTAAGAATTTGCCATTGATCGGCATCATGAGGAGATCGCCATCTGCAGTTGTAAGGCGGTATGCTCTGTTTGAATAGACTGTCTCTATCACAAACGGTCCTTCCCATTTAGGCTGAAATTTGCCTTTGGTCTTGTGCGTCATAATCATCGGTCGTCTGACGGCTAAGACCAGGTCTCCTTTATGGAAGATTCTCTGCTTGACCTTTTTATTGAAGGCTTTTGACATCCGAGCCTGATATAGCTCGATGTGTTGCTGAGCTTGTAGCCGCTTCTCGTCTAGGGCTTCGAGCTCTTGAAGACGCAGGCGATCATTGTCTTCTGATGTCATCTTAGTAGTCAAGGCTACCCGTAATGATGGCACCTGGATTTCCAATGGGATGACCGCTTCGCACCCATATACCAGGGAGAAAGGCGTATTGCCTGTCGGTGTCCGAACCGTAGTCCGGTAGGCCCAAAGGCATTCACCGAGCTTTTCGTCCCAATCTCGCTTGTTCGAGGAGACAAACTTCTTGAGCAGCTTGATGATTGTCTTGTAAATGCCTCTGCCAAGCCATTGGCGGCAGGATTGTAGGCGGTTGAAGCCACATTCTGAATTCGGTATTTATCGCAGAACCGATAGAACCCTTGGCTTACGAATTGGGGACCATTGTCATGGATGATCCGTCTGGGTACACCAAATCGATGGATGACCTGGTGTTTGATGAAGCTAACCAGATTGGAGGTTTTAACTTCGGCCAACGGTGTGGCCTCTGCCCATTTTGAGAAGTAATCGGTTATTGCCAGGATAAACCGGTGACCTCTTGCCGAAGAGGGACTGATTGGCCCTACGACATCGATTCCCCATGCTTCAAATGGCCATGAAGCAACAGTAGGGTGGAGCAACTCCGAAGGTTGGTGTATGAAGTCTGCATGGACCTGGCACGCCTTACACCTTCGTGCATATTGGGTGGCATCGGCCATCATGGTCGGCCAGTAGTACCCAAGTCTGTGCAACCTGTCTTTAAGCTTTGGACCCGGCTGGTGAGCTCCGCAAATGCCATCATGTGCTTCTTTAAGCACTTCCTGTGCCTCTGAATGAGAGAGACAACGGAGGAGGACACCGTCATATGAACGACGGTAGAGTGTCTTCAAAGTGGGATCATAGTAGAAACGGAGCGACCTTCGTCTGATGGACGCCGCTTCTTTGGGATCATCTGGAAGCAGACCGTGCAGAGCGTAGTCAATGAGAGGGAAGCGCCAATCCCTCGGCTCAAGATTCACGGAGGTATGATGGACTTCTTGGATCCTTAGCATATGCTTGGAGCATACGAGATGCCGGGTTGCGACTGTGAGGTGATACTCTGTGTCGGCCGGTAAGGCTAGCGTCGTCGCTAGTGCAGCGAGAGCATCCGCCTTGGTATTCTGAGATCGAGACACATGCCCGATGTAGAAGCCTTCAAATAGGCTGGCCAGTTCGATAGCTGTATGATAGTAAGGCACCAAGTCCTCATGGCGGACTTCATATTCACCTTTTACCTGGCTAATGATCAGTTTGAATCGCCATAAGCTTCAAGATAGCGTACCCCCATTCCGTGGGCGAGTTGGAGACCAATGAGCAGAGCATTGTATTCCGCTACATTATTAGAGCATGACTCTGTCAAGGAGAACGCTCTGGGAAGGATATGATCCTGTGGGGAGATGAACACAACCCCCACCCCGGCAATAATTTTCCCTTTGGGGCCCATCCGCGATGCTCCGTCGAAGAACATCTGCCACACTTCCTCTGCTGAGGTTGCATTAGACTCGAAGACCTCATCAGGGATGTCTTCGTGAAGTTTTGAATGTTCCGGAACTGGATGCGCAGCCAAGAACTCTGCAAGGGCTTGACCTTTAACCGCCTTTTGAGGGGTAAAGGTTATGTCGTATTGGGACAATAGCAGTGCCCATTTAGCCAATCTTGAGTTCAACGACCCTGGCTTCGTCATGAGAAGACGTAAAGGGTTCACCCTGGAGATGACATGTATGGTTTGGCCAACCAAATAATGTCGAGTCTTCTGGACAGCGAAGACGAGAGCTAAACACTCTTTCTCAATAGGATTGTAGCGAGATTCCGCTCCTATGAGAGTCCTGCTGAGATAATAAATGGCCTGCTCGTGGCCATTGTCGTCCTTTTGAGCGAGGAGGGCGCCGAGGGAATAGTCCAGAGCTTTTACATAAAGCAAGAATGGTTTCCCTGATGTAGGGGCCACTAAGACCGGAGGTTTTGTGAGATACCTCTTAATGTCTTCATAAGCTTCTTGACAGGCTTGGTCCCATATGAAGTCGGTACCCTTTTTCATGAGACGGGTGAACGGTTGGCAGCGGCCCGAAAGATTTGCTATGAATCTTCTGATGTAGGCTAATCTGCCTTGCAAGCCTCGGAGCTCTTTGAGATTCCTTGGTGGATGCATGTCCTGTATGGCTTTGACTTTGTCTGGGTCCAGATGGATCCCTTTTGATGTGACAATGAACCCAAGGAATTTGCCGCTGGACACTCCCAAGAAGGATTTTGTCGGGTTCATTTTCAGCTGATGAGCCCGCATTATGTCGAACATCGTTCTCAGATCGCGAAGATGTTCATTTTTGCTGCGGCTTTTGACGGCAATGTCGTCAACATAGCACTCCACCGTCTTCCGGAGATGATCGCGGAAGATCATGCTCATTGCCCGCTGGTAGGTTGCTCCGGCGTTCTTCAGTCCGAAGGGCATTACAGTGTAGCAGTATACCCCCAATGGCGTTCGGAAAGAAGTATGCTTCTCGTCATCAGGATACATCTTGACCTGGTTGTACCCTGAGAAGCCGTCCATGAAAGACATCCTCTCGAATCCGCATGTGTTGTCGATCATGACATCGGTGATCGGCAATGGGAATTCATCTTTGGGACAGGCCGTATTGAGATCACGGTAGTCGATGCAGATTCGTATTTTCCCATTCTTCTTGAGGACGGGGACTATGTTAGCCACCCAATCTGGATGTTGTTCCTCCCGGATGAAGCCACAAGCAATGAGCTTATGAACTTCGGCTTCAATAGCCTCCATGATGTTTGGGCGGAACCGACGTTGTTGCTGCTTGACTGGCTTAACGTCGGGCTTGATGTTTAGACGGTGCATGGCGACCTGTGGATCAAGTCCGGGCATGTCTTCATAGCTCCAGGCGAAAACATCTATATACTCTTTTACGAGCATTATCAATTCTTCCTTTTCGATAAGTGATAGGCTTTCACTTATGAAAATCGGTTTGGGATGATCCTGACTGCCCAAGTTGACCTGCATCACCTTGTCTTCGGTAGGCGGTTCGCGCAGCTCAAACCGTTTTTCCCATTGGAGGCTCAATTGCTGGGCCCATGATTCCTCATCGGCAACCTCTGCGGGTTCCAACTGACTGCTTGAAGTCATGAGGCTTTCGAATATCCCTCCTATGCTGACATTAGAGTCCCATTCGGAGGATGAGGCCGACTGTGATGGGATCGATCCATCGCTTTTGACCTGAACCGTTGTTGATGATGTGGGTGTAACATAACCCAACCCCCTGCGTGTACTATCATAGTAATTTGCAGGTTTCCCTCTTGGGACGGAATTACGCATCAAGCTGCGTCTTCCTTTTCCGAAGTTTAGGCCCGCTCCCTGCTTCAGGTTGTAACCCATCTTTTTCATGATATGGCGCGCTGATGGCGCGTAATGAAAGAACTGTGGAGCATCCGACTCTGAGCTTGAGTCTGTAGTTGAGGATCTCCCTGGCCGGACTTTGCCGAAGATTATCGGCGACTGACCTTGCTTGGACGGAGGGACTACCAGCGTGGCCCCTTCTATGGCTTCCACGGATGTACTAGCCATACTCGACTCATGTACGGGCATATGAAGAGAGCCATCCATAATGGATTTGATCGACTCGATGCTCGCAGGATAATCAAAAGAAATATTATCATTAATTATCCATTCGCCTTCCTCATCAGAAGGGATCTTACATCGGGGATCATTAAAGCATGCTACAATTGGCTCGCCAATCAGAATGGCCGGCATGCCCGTTTCAGATTCCGAATCCGCCTCATTGCCGCTTTCATCACTGTCTGGCAATGGTTCTCCCGGCGTTCCACTAGCCTCTTGATATAGGAGAGCATCTGTGAAATAGTTTTCCACCCCCTTGAAGGGCTGCTTCTCAGCGAAGACAGTTCGTACTGTCGCATCATCCTCAACATACTTGAAGCACTGATGGAGAGTGGATGGAACGATCCAGTTGGCATGGATCCATGGTCGTCCCAGTAGCAGGTTGTATGATGTGTCCGCGTCAATGACATAGCATGTCACTTCTGACTTCAGGCTTCCGATTCTGCAGCGAAGCCGAATCTTTCCAAGCGGATGGCTGCTCCCGGCGTTGAAACCATATATTGTAGTGGTGGTTGCGGACAACCTGTACAGTGGTATGCCAAGGAAGTAGAGGAGCCTTTTGGGGATGATGCTGAGCGCAGACCCCGGATCGACTTGTATCCTTTCAATGCAGGTTGAACCGATATACCCGGTATAGTACAGAGGTCGATCATGCTTGTTGTCTTTGAGAAGCATATCTTCCGCCGTGAAGGTAATAGCAGGCACTTTGGACTGTGCGTGATGGCACTCTGAGCAGGAAGGCTGCATCTCATCATCAGGAACCTCAGGCATGCATGTCAGAAAGGACTCCGAGTCGGCCAGCGCATCTCTGAGTGCCTCTCTTGTCTCTTTAGAGAGACGAAGGAGCTCGTGTATTGTGATACGAGCCGGGATATTGGCTAAGTGGGCCAATATATCAAAGCGAAAGGGCGTGGCTAACCCTTGGCCTGGCGGTTTCTTCAACACATGGTCGAACCGCACTTCCTTAGGTTTTTCCTTTCCCTTGGCTGGAATTGGAGTGGATGTCGGCATTGGTACTGACGCCGTTTGTTGCTGTATCTCGTCAGTAGTTTTGTCATACTGCCTTAGGTATGACTTTCCAGACCGGGTGCCCATCTGTTGAGGCGCATCTGCCTGCGCTGTACAGGCATGCTTCTCTTCTTCTGAATCGCTGAGGGAAGCCGAAGTAAGATTACCATCATCTGGCAGGAAAGAGATGACATTGCAGGACTTGCCCTTTTTGCTGGAGTCCTTCGACGTCCGCTGTACGTCTTGGACGAGGTCAGGGTGTATCCACATAACCTCCCCTGTCTCCAATGTCAAAGGGACGAGACCCTTGTTGTATTGAGTCATGGCTGGAGGATGCTTGACTTCTAGCCATGGCGCCGGGGCTGAATAGGTCCCGTCGGGAACCATGACCTTCTGAGCAGTGCCGAACTCAATAGTCACCATATTGGCAGTGACTTTCTTCTGTTCCGTCTTCAGTGTGAGGACTCCGGCGTCGACCAAGGCTTGAATTTTATCCTTGAGAACATAGCATTTGTCAGTAGGATGGTGGATCATCCTGTGGTAGAGGCAGTACTTAGGGTCGTTTGTGCGCCCTATCTCATCAGGGCGTCGAGCATCTGGCAACTTCATCTTATTCCCTTTGTGGAGCAGATGGAATATCGTGACCACCTGGTCGTCTCTGAAGGAGTACTGTTTAGGAGGGAACTTGGGCTCCTGATTGTTGAAGCTGCTCTTCTTGGCCTTTGACTGCATGTCCCCGGTCAGCTCGACGGACATAATTTCCTTCCCTTTAGCTTGGGAAGACTGCGGGAGATCGCTGCGCCCTTTATTGTTCGCGCCCCATTTGCTTCTAAGGGCGGATGACTCGAACTTTTTAGCCGATTTTCGGCTATCTCAGCTTGTTCGACCAGTTCCTTCCAAGTGTGGGCCTTGACAGCCCCCATGCGAACTTCTACTTGATCCGAGAAGTTATGTCTGCATGTTTGTAAAAGCATGGGTAAAGGCATCCCTGCTGGGCACATCAGAGATAGATTTCTGAACCGCTCAATGTATTCACGGGCAGATTCGCCTTTCCTCTGCACAGTGGAAAGGAGCTTGTCCATGGTCACTTCGGTGTCATCCTCATAGAAGCGAGAGAGGAACCGAGTTTCCAGGTCGATCCAGGAATTGATAGAGCCCTGAGGAAGGCTTCGGAACCAGTCGAATGCCACCCCTTTCAAGGTGCCGATGAACAACCTAGCCATGATGGCGTCGTTGCTTAGAACATTACCGGTCTGGGACCGGAAATAGTAGATGTGCTGATTGGGCGAGCTCTTACCATCATACGTATGCAACGTTGGTGGTTTGAACTTTGGCGGATATGGCACCGAATCCCATTCCAGTGGGTAAGGACGGACTACCCCCACTTTCTTCAATTCATCCTTCTGAGCCAGGGATGAAATTTGAGCTTGAAGGCCTTTAAGGACTTCGGCATCCAGGGAAGAGCCTCCCTTAGTTCTCTCCGTCTTGGGCGGATCATTGCTGAGATGTCCCTCCTCGTCATGATTACTTCCGGTATCATCATTCCGGTTGCTGAGGAGCTGAGCGAGCATCTGTTGAATATTGTCCAGGGCCTCTTGCTGAGTTCTAGAGGTCTGCTCCTGAGCTTCCAAACGCCGACGAAGGTCGTCATTGGCGTTCTCGGCCATATTGACCGATGCTTTGTCCGTTCGCACCGAACTGACTGTTGCTGAAGAGGCATACCCGCTGTCTTCATCTTCTCCATCGGATGATTGGGGTGACCGCCTGAGTTGTGGCACGGTTGGGGCCGTCGAGGAGGAAGGCTGCTCATAATTATAAGGGATCGCCACCCTGGATCTGGTGCTTCGGAAAACACCTTCTTCGCGCACCAAGACTTCACCTAAGCCCGGGCTATAATCTGGATCTGGGGAGCCGAAAGGGGTGTCGTCAGAGGCTTGACTTCTTCCGCGCAGCTCTCGCCCCCTTCCGGTCATGTTGACGGATGCAGAGGCTGGATCCGGTGGCCCGCTCCTTTTGGGATGCCTCATCGGGACGCGCGCAGACAGTCGATCAAAGACTGATCGCCGATATGGAGCAGTGGCGAGGGTCGGTCGTAACTGACACTGCATAGAATGGACCATCACCAATTGGCATTCACATCGTCGAAGACAGGAGGAAGTGGCCTGGAAATGCTTCAATCTCCGCTTGTCCGCCAAGAATTCTCGCAGGTCGGCCCTGTAGGGACCTGAACAATCTAGTATTTGGGACAACGCATCGTTCCCCTTATTACTGCGGAAAGGATTAGCACCGTATAGTGCTCTGGTTTTAGCCTCGTGGCTGTAAACCCGATGAGTACGCCGAGGTACATCAGCCTTGCTTGTGAGGACAGGGCTAGCAGTAGGCATTGCTGCTCTAGGTGACGGGATAATCGCCGTCTTGACTTTATGGTTGGCAGCATTGTTGGCGCAGGCGGGCATCTTACCTTTTTCTTCATAAGAGAGGCGCGGATTTGGCGTGGCTACGCCTGAAGTTTCAGCAGAGGACCTCTGTTTAGGCCTCCATATCCGTTTTGGCAGAGGATGCATAGGTTCGCAAGGAACCTGAATAGCCACAAGCGGGGCTGCGGGGTGTTGGCACAATTCTGCCTCTGGTTTCTGATTTGAAACCTTGGTCGTGAAGACCTTCCGGTGCTTCCGTGCTCGAAGCATCAGGCCACCCCCAGAGAGGACTTCTTTAAATCTTCCTTGATCGATCTGGATAACAAGGTTCTCAAAAGTGCAGGATCTGGGCCGCGGGCATGTTTCCTTGTTGTGCCAGAGAACTGCGGCAGGTTTGCAGAGAACCTTTTCCGTCTCCGCAGAGACTTTGCTTGAAGATTTAGCCAGAGAAGATCTGGCTGCACCGGCTTTTCTGAATTCAGAGATAGACCCGAAGGTCTGCTCGTCGCATTGCGACACTTGATTCTCAGCAGAGGAGAATACAGTCCCCAGCGGAGTCGCCATCTTGTTTTCCATTATGTTTGCAAAGGGGGAAAACTTACAAATAAAAAGTTTGAGGAGCTAAATTACAAGTATTCTTAAAAAGATTACAAGTAGATCTCCTCAGAGATTCTGGAGAAGTGTGCCGATAGGAGTCTGGTCAGCGCGCGACCACTTTGTCCTTTGACGATGCGAGCGATGAGATTCCCTTCTCGCCTGGTTCCGGGAATCAGAGAATAGAGGATTGGTAGAACCCTCTGACTACTTCTCAAAACCACTTCTGTGAGGAATTCCTTCTCGCCAGGTTCCGGAGATTCCTTGAGGAAAAGAGGTTGTTAGGGTATCGCCACCCTGAGAAGAGAAGTATTTCTCTTGAAAGGTCTCTGAATTAGAGATTGCACGGTGCGTTGATGAAGAAGTCCGATCTTTGAGAAGACGCCAATCTCGCCGATGATCAATTGATGGTCCTCCTCGATCTGATGCGATGCCCTCCCCTTGTGCCCCTGATGGGCTATTTATAGGGAAAGTAAGGGTATAATCGTCCCCTTTGAAGATATAGAAACAGATTGAACCGAATCTGTTTGAATCTGGAAAGTAGCCTTGCTGCGAGGCTAGGATAGCTTCTGCGGAGCTAGAAAATGGCAAGTCGGTTGATCTGTTTGATCCTTTCCATATTGTTGGGGGAGAGTCAAGAGATTGTGGCAATCACCTGCCATATTTGAATCCTGATTGGATTTGATTAGATTGAATCTGATCTTATCAGGAGATTTGATTGGTCAAAGGTTGACTATAGCAGGCTGATGGCGGAGCTGCCCGCTTTGAAGCTCATAGCGGAGCTAGAGGCAATTCCTGACGAAGTCCGAAAAGAGGTTTTTCGGCGAAGCTGTCAGTTAGCTTCCTGGCGATGCTCTGGATGATGTTAGCCTCTCAAACGAGGCTATCCCCTTGGGCTAATGTAATGCTAAATGCTAGCATTTTAGACCTGCTGAGGTCTGTTTAGAAACAATCCGGGTTCACTGTTCTGCTTGCTGGATCAGTGGAGTCCAAACCGCTTCCTCGTCCCTTGGAGTTGGGTGAAAAACTGGTCTTCAGCTCGTCTGTCCCTTGTCTTTTGTAAATGTCAACAAGTTTAGACATTGTTCGGACCAATGAGAATCTTGTCTTTTTTAAGTGTCAACAGTCTTCTTTTAAAAGCTTTTAATTCTATTTTTTGTAAGGTCTCTTTCTCACTATATTAACTTATAATCTCTTTTAATTACATATCCAAACTGCGACTGCTGCTCTTAAACACTGCGACCATAGTCGCAATCCTACTACTGATGCAATTTATGGTCGCAGTTAATCATTTATCAGTTCCCAATGCGACTATGGTCGCAATAATGTACTATTTTGGAGTTCAAAGTAATTTAAACTTATAATGTATAACTTTTAAACTGTTTTGGATAACTGAACAGTCACCTAGGAAGTATACACAATTTTTGGGAAAAGGTAGAAAATAAGTTTGGGAGATATTCACGTGGTTTGAGAGCTTAAATCCTTTGGAATTCCGGGATTAAAAATATATAAAGGGTCATCAGCCACTGGCGGACGCACGTGGGGGCGAGTGGGAGCGGTCGCCCCCACTAAAATTCGGGCATGTGTCGGATTCTTGAAATCGGGTCTTCGAATCGGGTTCTTGAAATTCGCCCACCCGCCTTCATAAAAAAAACTAGCATCGAACATCCGATCCATTTTCTCTCACTCCAGCGTCGATCCTCTCTCCCCCTCCTAGCGCAGGCGCAGCCCGAGGCCGAGCCCTAATCCTCTCTCTCCCCCCTCCCCGCAATCCTTTCTTAGTTTCTCTTGCTCCCAGCACAGGTGCAACCCCTAGGGCCGAGGCCGACCCCGATTATCTCCCCCCCTGTCGCCTTCCTCGTCTCCAAGGGCATCCAGAAGGCTGCAAGTCCAAATTTTCTGTTAATATTTTTTCTTATTGATTTTAGACAAAATTGCATCAATTTCATTTTGACAATTTAATGATTTGTTGTGCCCAATTGTTTTCACATAGATATGGAAACAGAAGTTGGAGCAGATGAGGGCTACAACTGAGGACCGTCTTTCCAAAAGGGTCACACATGTGTTTACTGCGGATTCTAAATTTCTAATGCACTTCTCTAGCAACTGCATCGTGAGAAGTTGAGGCATTTAAAAAAAGAAGTGAGTTTTACCTTCTAACTTTCCTTTTCTTTTGATGTTAGTAGTAGTCTCATTACAATGGTACATTTCTTTACAATTAGTAGTGATTTTAACTGGAAGTGCAAGAAGCATTTCTATGCAGGTCTTTAGAATGTTTTATGTAAGATGTCTTGATAAAAGTGATTAAAGTTCTTTCCTTCTTTTTTCCCTCATATTCCTTGTGTTTAGCTGTTGTCTTATTGGTTAATGTGTAATGAGTATTATATGTTATTGCTTAATGTGTATTTCATGTTAATGACAATTAATTTATTTAAAACAGTTCTAGAAAGATACTTTAAAAAGAAAAGAATTGGTGAGCCGTCTTCCAATGTGGGTCCTAACATCAAACACACACATGCTTGAGAAGAGGTCAATTAGATGCTCTTATTAGTGATCCTGAGCTAAGAAAAAGTATATATGAATATGATCCTAAGGATAGGGAGAGAGTGATAGTGGGCTAAAAAATGGTTCAGTTGAAGGAGGATAAAACCTATAATTTGGTATATTTGCTCGTAAAGGTGGCATTACTCTTACCCGTTGCAACTGCAATTGTCAAAAGAGCGTTCTCTGTAATGAAGTTTATCAAGAATTCACTGCATAATATAATGGGTGATGAGTTGAAGAAGGATTGCTTGGACATAAATTGAAAAGGACATATTTGACAGCATTGATAATGAACCAATCATTCAATGGTTTCAAAATATGGCCCCTTAAAGAAGAGCATTATAATTTAGAGTAGTCGCCCCTCTGTTTTTTTGGTAATATTGAAACTTGAGATGTATTGTTCAGTTTTTATAAATTTTCAATTTTGGTTTATAATGTCTCCGCCCCCACTGAGTGAAAATCCTGCGTACGCCACTGTCATCAGCAAAAGGATTACAAACATACTAAATTATTTTTACTCAAACACGTTACTCTCACTGTTCGGTCAATAGACTCAAAAAAATGTCTTCTCCACCGTCTTTACCGGAAAGAAGCCAATCATCTAATGATGATTGGATGTATAGTTCTGAACCGATGCCTCGCTACGGGTCAGAATCTGAGCTTGATACAGACGACCCGTTCTGGGACTTCATTGGTGAACCAAAACACAAACATGAAGAGGAAGAAAGCGAAGATGAGACTGTCGCTGAAGAGGAGGAAGAGACGGAAAGCGATACAGAAGACGAAAGCATGACTCTTGACGACGAATCTGATTACGATGGTGATGACGAGGATTAGAAGTTTAAAAAATTGTATTTTGTTTTTTTTTTAATATATATAAATCAGTTTTCTAAGGTTAATTGTGTGAATTACATTTTTTACTACTATGTCTTGGTTGAAATGCTGTACAATTGTTACAAACTTTCATTTTAAATATTTTACGCTAAACGAATATACTGCGACCATGGACGCAGTTAATAATTATATTACTTCACCCGTATAAATTTTTAAAATGATAGGTTGTGACTTTGGTCGCAGTTGCAGGACGCAGATTTAATAAATAAACTGCGACCTTGGTCGCATTTGCTGGTCTTTAGTCTTAATCAACAACAACACTGCTACCTTGGTCGCAGTTGCTAACCGTAGTCTTAATAAAATACAAAGCGACCTTGGTCGTAGTTGCTGGTTTTTGTACTTAATAAAATACACTACGACCTTGGTCGCAATCGCTGGTCTTTATTTTTAATCAACAACAACACTGCGACCTTGGTCGCAGTTGCTGGCCGCAGTCTTAAAAAAATAATCTGCGACCTTGGTCGCAGCTGCTGGTCTTTAGTCATAATCAACAACAACACTGCGACGAGGTGACACGTCACCGCAGAAGTTGCTTAGTCGCAGTCTTTGGTCGAAGTGTCGACCCTGGTCGCAGTTGTTTCTGTTTGCAATGTAGTCTTATGCGACCTTGGTCGCAGTGTCGTCTCTGGTCCAAGTTTTGTTTGCAATGCATGACTGCGACCAACGTCGTAGTTTATTAAAAAACAAATATGATTTTTATTTATGTCCAGGCATTTATCTCCAGGCATGTGAAAATGATACAAAACGCTCTCTTATACAATAAGATTGAGTGTTACAATACAGCAGTATAAAGAAGACTAAACATCAAAAGACGCTCTCTTATACAATAAGATTGAGTGATTGAGTGTTACAATACAGCAGTACAAATAACACTAAACATCAAAAGACGCTCTCTTATACAATAAGATTGAGTGTTACAATACAGCAGTACAAAGAAGACTAAACATCAAAAAGAGCCCTTGTTGACTAAGAGCAGTGGTGTTATTAAGGTCTGGTGGCAGCAGAATCTCCGATTCCACCTGACCCTCCAAAGTGGCGGGATACGATCCTTCGTTTATGAACATCTCTTCCACCAGAAGGTTATCCAGTGAGCATGGAATTTCCTCGATGTCACTTCTGGGGTAAGAGAGGAGGTTTTGAGACCTCACTGGGTATGCTACCCACCACTATATCCACCACATTCCCCGCCGCTATACCCACTCTGACCATCCCGTACCAGCAAGCTTGACTGGTGCATCAAGTCCGAAGAGATCTTGGTGAGGGTTAAGTCCTCGTCAGGGATCATGACTTCTTCCCTTGTGAACGACGAGGACCATGACTTCTTCCCTTGTGGACGATGAGGTCTATGACTTCTTCCCTTGTGGACGAACATCGATCAAGTTCGTCCATAGGGTCATCTTCATCCATGGAGGCAGGCCCCTGTTAGAGACTCTGAAGAAGGCGAAAATTCTCAGAGCAATTGCTCTCGAAAATAAAACAGTCTAATTATGGGCTGTTAAAGGGAGAGGGTGAGCCCTATTTATAGGCAGCCCATAATAACCATAATTAATGGTTCATTAATCAGAACCGTCAGCTTTAATGGTCTCCAACCGCCAGCGCCGATTTGGCATTAAAAGACATTAACGCCTAAACCCAATGAAGAGCAGACGCGTAGACAACGTAGACTTGACGTTTAAAGATCTCATAAAATCTTTATGACAGGCCGCGTCTCTCAGAGTGACTCCAAGTCGCGTCCCCTCATAAAACTTTTCATTTATCATTTAGATTCAAAAAATGACTTAATCCAAAATAACACTTAATAAAACAACACTGTGACCTTGATCGTTATGCATGTTAATATAAAGGAAACACTTACTTAACGTACTGCGACCTAAGTCGCAGTCCATGTAATGCAATCCTAGATTGCAGTTGCTGGCCATCTTTATCAATAACAACACTGCGACCTTGGTCGCAATTAACCATGTACACTGCGACCAAAGTCTCTGACTAAGGTCGCAGTTTAAATGTACACAGCGACCAAAGTCTCTGACTAAGGTCGCAGTTTAAATTAAACTATAAAGTAGAATTTTATCGCAGGCTGAAAAAATTGATCTGAAAAGATTTTATATTTCAGAAAAAATTTTATCGCAGGCTGAAAAGTAGAAACTAGATCTTTCATAAAAGAGGTAAGGAAATAGGGCGAAAAGTAATTTATATACAATAACCTAAATCCTATAAAGAGCGGCAAAAAAAGGGGAAAAAATAATAATAAACAATAAGGAAAGTTATCGAAAATGGGGTATTTGGTAATTTAACTTCTTCCTAAAAGCGGGCCGCAAGTCAGTGAGGTAACAAATAGAGCCACGTCACCGCAGGCTGACAAAGTACTCTCAGCCCGCAGGCTGATATACATTTTTCTCATATATATATATATATATGTGTGTGTGTGTGTGTGTGTGTGTGTGTGTGTGTGTGTGTATACACACATATATATACACATATATATATATATACATATATACACACACATATATATATATATATATACATATATACACATATATATATACATATATACATATATATATACATATATACATATATATATATATGACGAATTTTCTTGTCCCATTTGATTGAACCCTATATATGTGATCTTATAAATTAGCCACGATGGCATCACTGAATTGAATATTTCCTGAGATCAATTCCATATAAGTTGTAACCTCCATCTACACTTCCAATTTGGTGAGAGAGTGTTGGCCAATTTAGATAAGGTATGATCACATGGAGCTCACATAATTACAAAGCAAAGAAATTAACACTTTGCATATTAAAGTTTTTTCATAGAAGTCGAGCAAGCATTTTTTTAGAAGGTTGCTAGGGTTTGCTATTTTATTTTTGGTTTGGCATTTCCTAGCCGAGATATGAGACTCTAGAAATAAATTTGAATTGAGTTTATGTAAAATAATATTTTTGAGACTACACATGTGAACCTCATGTTTTCACAGTGTCCTATTTATGCAAATAAAAGGGGGTGATATCTGGCCGAATAAAGTGATTAAATTCCACTGAACCTAGAAGACTCGCAAAATTAAGACTACCGGTCTTTATGTGTTAGGGTATGAACAGAGACTGAGACGACGAACGGACACAAATACACAAATTTAACGAGATTCAAAGCTAAGTCTTATGTCCTCTGACGGCAACAAATAGTTTCATTTTTTCTTTTTGATAAATAAATGCTTTCTGACTCAAAAGAGTGAAAAAAAACAGTCCTCCCTATCTGCTCTAACTAGATCTCGTAATTTAACCGAAAGAATAACGTTGATAAACCTAATCAAATCTCCAAATGCACTCTCATTGGTTAAGAAATCGACCCCAGCATTACCCTCACATATGGCTCTTTCAAAAACTCTAAAAAAATTTAGCCAATAACTGAATATCACTAAGCGTAATTGTCATAAAACCAGCCAGAGATTCCTTTCCCAGCAACCACCTTATCATAACCATAAAATCTCTTTAAAGCAATATACTCTGAACATGTAACTCAAAGAAAGCCAGTCGAATCGTTTCACCCGTTGCAAATAGCTTAATTAGTGACATAGTAAACTTAGTAAGCATCCAACCCTTAGTTAAAAAAAATAACCTCTCATTTATCTCGATAAAGAACACCAGTACTAACCACTGAATCACTTTTCACAAAGTCATCAAAATTGACCTTAATAGTCTACAATTCAAAGATATATAGTTTTACTATTTTGGGAGAGAGAGTTTTAAAATACAAAAGAGATCAGCAGATCTCAGTACTCTCATCTCACAAAAAATAGAACTCACATATCGAAGGATGATTCCTGACAAGGGGTGCAAATGGATGCGGATAATCGGTAAATATCTGCATCTGAATCTGTAAAAAATTGCGGATTCAAATATGTAAAATTCGTACTCGGGCAAATACGGATACAATTTTCAATATGAAAATTGGAAACGTTGTAGATACGAATGTGGATATGTTTTTAAGACCCGTATACGGATACCATTTCTGCATATGGATGAACATTTTTTTTTGGATACAAATATTCGTATATGGATGCGAATAAGGATGTGAATACCCACGCATGGATGCAAATATGGTCCATATGGATAATTCGCATATGAATTGTGATTTCCTGTTTTTTTCACTTTAAAGTTGAGAAATTTCTTTAGATTTATAGATGAATTTTTTGTTGAAGGATGGTGATTGAAGGATATACAAACCAATAAAATTCTTTCCTCTTTTTGACTTAGTTATTTAATTTAATTAAGTATATAATTTGTTTTTTCCCCCTCTCTTTTCGATTTTATCATAATATTTTGTTATTACGTTATATTTTATATATTTTTTAATAAGATGAATTGTGATAAACATATCCGGTTAGCATGTGTAAGTTCCAAAAATATTATAGTTATTAGTTGTCGTAATGATGATGCGTGGAATTTTATTGATAACGTCGATCCACAGCAAAGATAGAATGCAGAGACATTTCGCTGTTTGGTAGGGAGAAAATTTTGGGGGAAAATAGGAGGGGCTCGTTGGGATCTTTTCTCATAGAAACAGTGTTCATAGGTCTGATGAACAGTGTTTCTGTTGGCTTCTCAGCCCATCCAGAGTGGAATCGATTGTGTGGCTACATTGCGTAGGAACATTATTATGTGCGGGCCTCACAGTGTTATTTTATTTCTATCATTTTGACAACTAAACGTTTCAAGATGAAAATCCCCACCTGACCACTGGTGTCAGATTATCTGCTCCTATTTCTCACAACCAAACCTGCCCAGCCGAATACACTGACTGTGAATGTGAGTGAAGCACCAAAGTGATGGAGCTCTTTACTAAATTAACAGTATTGAGAAATAGTATTTACCTAAACTTCTTGGGTTTGAAACTTTCAGTAAACGGGCATCTTACTTTGGTGCATCACTCAGTGGGAGAAATTCATTTGATACTTTGGTACATCACTAACTAACAGTAGGAGAAATTCACTTGAAAACATCTGATGGTGTTCTCCATATATATACGAAGTGCTTGACCCATGGAAAACATAATTGTGATCTTAATTTCATAGCTAGATGCATGAGAGAGAGAGAGAGAGAGAGAGAGAGAGAGAGTACTGGATAAAATATGTGATGGCAGCTAGCTTGTAAAACATACCTGCTATCTTTGTAGTTTCCAACCAAACAATAATATATATCTTTAGGCTTGCCTTTTTTTTTATAGATAAAACGGTGGGATAAGTCTCTCCACCCTTCATTATAAAAGATTATCAAAATCGAGCGACGTAATGTTTTCTCCTGTGACTTCTTCACAAACTTTCTCCATCCGTCCGCCTGTTTGTCCGTCTTCGTCCGCGCGCGAGCGAGAGAGAGAGAGAGAGAGAGAGAGAGAGAGAGCTCCTTCTTCTTCCTGTTGTGCGCGCAATCCAATCACAACAACCAAACAATAGAGAATCCCAAGACCTCCAGCACAAGAACAAACCCAAAACAATCACACGAAGAACACACAAATCACAAAGACGAGATTTAACGAGGTTCGTTCTGAATGCCTACGTCCTCGGGGCAATCAACGGAGAGATTTCTATTAGGAAGATGATTACAATGGCTCTAAGTCTCTTTGAATGCAAGAGAACTTAGGGCTAATACTTTTTCGCAGAGATCCTAAACCCTAGAATCACTTTAGGCTTAAATACCCACATCAGCGGATCAGCAGATTTAACCCAGAACCCGACTGTCGGTCGACCGGGACGGTCGACCGACCCTTCTTCCGGTCGACCCGGCGGTTGACCCAGAAAACCCGAGAGTCTTGTTGATTACAGTCAGTCTGCTCCGGTCGACCGGCCGGTCGACCCAGAAAACCCGAGAGTTTGGTCCTGCAGTCAGAGCACTTCGGTCGACCGGGCCGGTCGACCGCTCCAACCTCTGTGCATGTTGTGCACGTCGGTCGACCGGGCCGGTCGACCGACCATCATGTCTTCTGCTGCTGCTGCTATTTCCTGCCGCTGTCCCTTTGCCTCTCATCGTCGACTTCCTTGGCGATCTTCGACGGCACTTGGCACTCTTCTACAGCTGCTTGGCATGGTATCTCCTTTTATATCATCTCTCCTCCAACAATTCTCCACCTCGGTGAAGATTTCCAAATCTGAGCCGAATTCCGACTCGATAGCGACTGCACCAACTTGGTTGCCTACGTACCCCTGCCCAAGGGATCAAGCCGTCCGTAGTTCATCCAAATGAGCTTCAGCAAGCTCACTTCACCTGAAGGACATGGAGCAAGTCTTTGCAGTGTGCAAACTTCACCCCCGACACAACCTTTGTTAGCATATCGGCTGGATTCTCCGAAGTGTGAATCTTCAACAAGTCAATGTCACCTTCCTCTAGAATCTCCCGTATACAGTGATACCTGATATCAATATGCTTCGTCCTTGCATGATAGACCTGGTTCCTTGCCAAGTAGATGGCACTCATGCTGTTACAGTTTATCTTCAATATATCCTGTTCCACGCCCAGATCATCAAGCAACCCCTGAAGCCAGATTGCCTCCTTCATGGCTTCTGTCATAGCCATATATTCAGCCTCTGTGGTCGACAACGCGACGGTAGACTGAAGTGTGGAGCGCCAACTCACCGGTGCCTGTGAGAATGTGAAGACATATCCCGTCGTCGACCTGCGTTTGTCAAGGTCACCTGCATAGTCTGAGTCCACATAACCTGTGCACTCCTACTTTCCGGTGTTATCCTTCTCGAATACTAGGCCTACATCAACTGTTCCCTTGATGTACCTCAGAATCCATCTCACAGCTTCCCAATGACCCTGTCCAGGATCATGCATGTATCGACTCACCATAGAGACTGCCTGTGAAATATCTGGCCGCGTACACACCATCGCATACATCAAGCTACCCACAGCATTGGCATATGGAACATGAGACATATACTCACGCTCCTGAACACTCCTTGGAGACATCTTCGCTGACAATTTGAAATGCGGCGCCATAGGTGTACTAACAGACTTGGTATCCTTACTGATATTAAACTTCTGCAGTACCTTCTCCAAATAGCCCTTCTGTGTCAAACTTATCCTGCCAGCTTTCCTGTCTCTAGTAATCTCCATGCCCAATACTTTCCGTGCTTCCCCCAGGTCCTTCATCTCAAACTCTGACGACAGCATCTTCTTCAGAGAATCAATAGCAGATCTTGACCTAGAAGCAATCAACATATCATCTACATAAAGAAGTAGATAGATATATTCACCTGATGGTAACTTGTTGTAGTACACGCATGGGTCTAAATGGCTCGTGTGTACTTCTTCTTCCTGATGAAGCTATCAAATCGCTTGTACCACTGTCTAGGAGACTGCTTCAAACCGTACAGCGATTTCTGTAGCTTGCATACTAACTCTTCCTTCCCTGCAGCTTTGTAACCTGTGGGCTGTGTCATATAGATCTCCTCCTCAAGATCGCCGTGGAGAAAGGCAGTCTTCACATCAAGTTGGTCAAGTTCCAACTCATTCTGCGCCACCAAAGCCAATAGAATCCGAATAGACGAGTGTTTAACTACCGGGGAGAACACCTCGTTGTAGTCGATTCCTTCTCTCTGAGCGTAGCCTTTAGCAACCAGTCTTGCCTTGTAGCGCACTGCATCTTCTTGAAGAGATCCTTGCTTCTTAGCAAATACTCACTTGCACCCTATGGCCTTCTTCCCCTTGGGCAACTTAGTAAGTTCCCATGTGTTGTTCTTATAAAGAGATTGCATCTCTTCATTCATGGCTTCTTTCCACATCTCTGCTTCCGAACTGATCTCAGCTTCCCTGAAGGTAGATGGAATAGCCTCTTCAACAACTGGAAGTGCATACGCGACGACCATATCAGTGGTGAGCCAACCCGGTCTCCTAGTATTCCTCCGTGGTCTTCCAACTGCAGTAGAATCTGGAACAGTACCCATGACCTGCTCCTGATCCTCTTCAACATTTTCAGCATTTTCTTCAGCTACTTGATCACCACCCTGTGTCACCTCAGGAATGATCCGAACTGATACTGAATCCTCTAGAGATGGTGGATCTGCATCACTCTCCACCTGCTGCAATAGCTCCTTAGTCTTGCTGGTCTCCACCTGCTTAGAGACCGTAGGCTTCATCAGAGAAGCCTCATCGAATGTGACATCCCTACTGATTATGAACTTGTTGTCCTTTTGGTCCCAAATCTTGAACCCCTTAGTTCCTCGCTTGAAGCCAACGAACACCCCTTTCTTTACTCTTGGGTCCAACTTGTCTTCTTTGACATGGTAGTAGGCTGGACATCCGAAAACCCTTAGCATATCATAGTCCTCAGCAGTTCTTCCTGACCAAGCTTCAAGAGGAGTCTTCCCCCCTATTGCAGACGACGACAACCTGTTCACAAGATGGCATGCATACCCCAAAGCTTCAGCCCAAACTTCTTTGGCAGTCCTGCATTGGATAACATACACCGAACCTTCTCTAGCAAAGTCCGGTTCATCCTTTCAGCCACCCCATTTTGTTGCGGAGTCTCCCGTACTGTGAAGTGCCTCTCTATGCCCTCATCAAGGCATAGCTGTAGGAAAGGATCCGATTTGTATTCTCCTCCATTGTCAGAACGGAGGACCTTGACCTTCCTTCCCGTGCTTCTCTCCAGATTAGTCTTCCACTTCACAAACAGCTCTAGGACTTCATCTTTGTGTCGCATAGTGTACACCCAACAGCGCCTAGAATAGTCATCGATGAACGACACAAAATAGTGGTTACCTCCAATCGATGCAGTCTTGGTAGGTCCCCATACATCCGTGTGAACATAGTCAAGAATACCCTCCGTGCAGTGTGAAGCTGTGCCAAACTTCACCTTGGTCTTCTTGCCGATGATGCAATGTTCACATAGATCCAACTTGCAGGTCTCAGCACCCTTCAGCAACCCTTTCTTCACAAGAGTTTGCATTGATTTCTCCCCTGCATGTCCCAGCCTCATGTGCCACAGCCGGGTTGAATCTTCCTTCTGACTGGTAGAAGCTGCCACCTGCCCTGTCACTGTACTACCTTTCAAGTAATACAAGTTGTTCCGGCGATCGGCCTTCAACACCACCATCGAGCCCTTTGTCATTTTAAGAACTCCCTCCTTAATAGACACTCCAAGACCCAATGATTCCAAAGCTCCTACAGAGATCAAGTTCCTCTTCAGCTGAGGTACATATCTCACCTCTTTCAGCTCCCTCACCATCCCATCAAACATCCTGATTGGAATAGTGCCAACACCCTCCATGATGCATGGATGATCATCGCCCATGACGACCGAACACCCTTCCAACTTCTCGAAACTGGTAAACCAGTCTCGATGATGACATACATGATATGTTGCACCTGTGTCCAAGATCCACTCGTTCTCCCCCGAGTAGCCTATGACGGGAGTGGTAACTGAAAACGAGAACACTGAAGAATTCGAATCTGATCCATCTGCCTATGATTTGCTGCTTGCAGTTTTTACCACTTTTGCTAGATTTGCTTCAGATTTTGATTCTTTCTTCTTTCCCTTGAACTTTGGACAGTCTACTTTCCAGTGCCCAATCTCTTTGCAGAATGCGCACTGATTTCTCTTGAGATCCCTGAAGCCCGGCCTGGACTTGATCTTCCTCTAATCTCCTTTTCCTTCCTTGATGAACCTCTACCTCTTACTTCCAATGCCTCTGCCGATGAACTTGTCTGAGAAGGATGTATTTCATTCTTCCTTGTTTCATAACTCATCAATGAAGACGACACCTCATCATAATCCAAGCTCTGCCTTCCATTAATGAAGGTCAGTGTGAATGTCTCGTACTTCTCTGCAGGAAGTGAATTCAGAAAGATGACCGCCTTATCTTCCTCTTCTAGCTTGACATCCAAATTCAGCAGATCTGTAAGAAGCTTCGTATATCGGTTGATGTGCTCATTGACTGTACTCCCCTTCTTCATCCTGAACTGATACAGCTTACTCTTAAGCTGCAACCTGGACTCTACACTCTTCTTCAGGTACTTGTTGTGCGCGCAATCCAATCACAACAACCAAACAATAGAGAATCCAAGACCTCCAGCACAAGAACAAACCCAAAACAATCACACGAAGAACACACAAATCACAAAGACGAGATTTAACGAGGTTCGTTCTGAATGCCTACGTCCTCGGGGCAATCAACGGAGAGATTTCTATTAGGAAGATGATTACAATGGCTCTAAGTCTCTTTGAATGCAATAGAACTTAGGGCTAATACTTTTTCGCAGAGATCCTAAACCCTAGAATCACTTTAGGCTTAAATACCCCACATCAGCGGATCAGCAGATTTAACCCAGAACCCGACTGTCGGTCGACCGGGACGGTCGACCGACCCTTCTTTCGGTCGACCCGGCGGTCGACCCAGAAAACCCGAGGGTCTTGTTGATTACAGTCAGTCTGTTCCGGTCGACCGGCCGGTCGACCCAGAAAACCCGAGAGTTGGTCCTGCAGTCAGAGCACTTCGGTCGACCGGGCCGGTCGACCGCTCCAACTCTGTGCATGTTGTGCACGTCGGTCGACCGGGCCGGTCGACCGACCATCCTGTCTTCTGCTGCTGCTGCTATTTCCTGCCGCTGTCCCTTTGCCTCTCATCGTCGACTTCCTTGGCGATCTTCGACGGCACTTGGCACTCTTCTACAGCTGCTTGGCATGGCATCTCCTTTAATATCATCTCTCCTCCAACACTTCCCCCTTGCCTCCTCCTCCTTCTCCTTCTCTCCCTCCACTAGCCGCCTCCTCTTCCTCTCTCACCGCAGACGCCGCCTCTTACGCCGCTGTGCTCAGTTCCCACCGTCAAGGTATACTAGTTAAGCTTATCTTCATAAGAGTTGATGGGAGTTCTTGCAAATACTATGTACAGTGGTATTGTCACTGCATTGAGAGAGCAGGGGCAGGTTCCAACTCTTGCAATATGAAAAAAGTATTCAAGTTGACATGCATACAATGAATGGAAGAGTACTCTCAGCAATGCTGCACAGACGAGAACACACCAATACTGATGCAATATGATATGATGACACATGAAAAATAGGTAAATGTTGAATTGAGATAAATTGTTGCTGAAGAGAATACTTAATTTTCTAAAACTAACTTGTTAACTGAACAAAGAGAAATATATAAGGTAAATCTAAAATCTTCTTAATTAATTCTAGGAGGAAAAAGACAGAGTTATGTCATTGATTCATCCAACTTGAAGAGAGAGAGAGAGAGAGAGAGAGAGAGAGAGAGAGAGAGAGAGCAGACAACACACTTGGGCATACAATGTAGACCGGGTGTCAACCGGGTACCCGACTTGACCCGACCCGAAAAAACAGGATATGAGTTTATAGTTTTGAAAACCCAAATGAATTTGGTACCTCTGGGATGAAATTTTAAGAAAAACATTTTATGGATCCAGGTTTGGGTTTCACACTCAAACCCACCCAAACCCAACTCATACCCACCCATTTGCATATAAGAACTTTAAGATAGAAAACTTTAGCTTTTTTTAATCTCAATTCATGCTAATTTCATTAGAGATCGACTCTATTTCATTTGATTTCGTTTCTCACTATGGATGTTGCTGACCTTTTTGAAACAATTCAATAAAATATAATTGTTAGACTTGAAGAATTTAGTTAATTAAACTTGGCTCTTGGTTTTGTATCTCCATGTTTTAATATGGCTGGAATCTATTTTGAGTTATAATTGATTTTCTAACTCTTTTTTCTGACTAGTATTCTGATAATGATGACACTGCATCTTGACCGCTCCTCTCTTTTCTTGTAATTTTGTGAATTTAGTGAATATGATGACAATTGCTACGGTTTGTCTTCTCTAATGCTTACAATGGAATAGATTCCAAGCCTAAGAGTCTATCAAATGACACTGCATTATCTTTCTTTTTGTTCTTTTGTTTTTGAACAAAAATGTACTTATTGTTATGATCTTGTAAATCACTAAGATATTTGTAATGATGTATAAATTTACCAAATAATTATATGATATAAAGTTTTAATAGTTTTATCACTAAATAATGAATGATGTATTGTGGTCAACACAAAACAAACTTGAATCATAAGCGATGACCCGCCCATACCCAAACCTACCCAAGATACCCAACCCCACGTGGCAAACCTAAAATACCCACGGGTCAAATTTGAGTAGAATACTTTACTATTCATTTGGGTTTTCGGTGGATCAAGTGTGGCCTTCAAGATTCGGGTTTGAGTGTACGGTTGTCTTCTCACCCGTGTGATGTGACCTATTGACACCGCTAAATGAAGTTGCTCGCTGTTCCTTTTTTTTTTTTTTCCTGTTTTTTGGGCACTTTGATTTGATTGGGATTTTCCTATTATAAATAAAATATATTTTTGTTTTTATTAATTGCATTCACAATGACTAACCTGGCTCAATGGAATATTTATTCATTATTTTTTTGTTTGTCTTCATTCATACTCCAGGGTGTAATTTCAAGAATTTGATGATGTGTATTAACTTATAAATTAATTATTAATGAGTTTGTGTTAATAATTTTGTCTTATTACATGATAAGACAAGTACGAAAGAGGCTGCATGAAATCAAGTTATGATTGTTAAATTTAGCTGGAGCATGGAATAAAAATCAAGCTCAAAACATTTAAGTTTCAACAATGCCAGGTTAAGTTAAAAGAGTCTATTGGATTAAGATGACAAAAGCTTCAACTTTATATTTATAGGAAAATATGTAAGTAATTATTGAGTAATATTAATTCTCTATACTTTGGCACTCCTATAAATTTCTAGGTATTCCCTTTCTATCTCTTTTTTACTTACCTTGAAATAGATCATTGTCCCTAAGTTCTCATTCAGGGTGAGCAGAGTTCGGTTATAATCAAAATAAAGGACAAAAACTCAAAACCCGAATATGAACCAATCCGAACAGAACCGCTCTAGTTTGGTCGGATTTGATTTTAGGTTCCGAAACCCGAACCCGACCGAACTAAATCGAACCGAATCTCTCACCATATATATCACTCCACTCAAATTCAGTTTACTGAATCATGTAGTTCATAACAAAAACTTGTAAAAGCTTATCTCATTACTTCTACCAATATCATTTTTTTTATGTTGAACATGTGAAAGCTAAGTTAAGTACACCATCACAATTGAGAATAATATATATATTAGTACAGTTCTTTCTTTGAATTCTTGTCATTAGAAGTTAGTAATAATTATGTGAGTTTTGATAATAAGAGCTCAAATACAGTGTAAATATTTTGAAACATAAAATTTTCAATTCACATTAGGTTAGGATCTTTTTCTTGTTTCTAATTTGGGTATTGAATATTTAAGATTAGGATACTAAAGAATGATAAAATAATGGTGATTAAAAATGCAAGAAATAATGAAAATATATGAGCCTAACTGAAAAATTGAACCGAACTGAGTCGGTTCGGTTCGATTTTCTGTTAGGGTCAGTAGGTTCGGTTCCTAAGTCTAACAAGTTTGGTTCAGTTTTACAAAATAAATAAAAACTGAACCGAATTGGCTGATGCTCACCCCTAATTCTCATATCTTAACATCTATTTCTTTCAAAGTCTTATTCGTTGCTAGCTGTATAACATGATGAGACACATTCCACTCACCATCATAATTAAACCTTCACCACACTAGCTTCTTTATTTTATTATTTCATCTCTTGACTAGTAACTGATAAGAGAGAATGAGTTCTTCTCTTTACTTCTTTTAGAATTCATATTCTCTCTCTCTCTCTCTTCAATCCACTATGTACTTGCAAGTGGGTTCGGTTCATGTGTGTGAGCCACACACACATACAATAAGAGGGCCAATCCGGTGTTGACACGTGGACTGGTCCTCTTATAATATGTTATGTGTGTGGGCCTCACATACATATTATAAGGGATTATAAGAGGACCAGTCCACGTGTCAACGCCGGATTGGCCCTCTTATTGTATGTTTGTGTGGCTCACACACATGAACCGAACCCCTTGCAAGTCGGCATCCTATCACTCTGACCCATGTGCTAGCAGTTATGGAGTTGCTCTTTAACAATAAAAGAAGGCTCAAGCACCAAAAATGTTTTTGGTGAGAGAGCTTCTAGCATGTGCCAGTTGCCATAATCGCCGTTGCAAGCACTTCTCTTTTTTTTTTCTCTCATGCACATTCTCTGCCATTCCTTATCTCTCTCATTAAGGGTCTGTTTGTAGTTTGGTTGTCGTAACTGATCGTAATTTGTAATTATAATGGTAAAGTCTTTATAATTGTAAATAAGTTACATGTATGTAAATTTTACGATGTTTGGCTGGTAATATAAAATTGTAAAGTCGGAAGGTGTATTGTACTTTACGGTGTTTGGTTGCGTAATGTATAAGTCGTAAGTGAAAAAGTTAACCACAAAATTAACTATTTGGTGATTTTTAAAGTTTTAATACTGCAAATAAATATTTAAAAAGTTAAATATTAAAAATTTTTAATATTAATATAAAAAAATAATACAAATTTGTATCACACAAAATTAACTGTAACTGGGCTGTAAGTGAGTGGTAACTGGGTTGCAAGTGAGTGTTAGTTGAGTTACGTAAGTCTTTTACGAATTACGGTCCAAACAAACGCCGTAATTGTAACTGGATAGTAAGTCATATACGAATTACGGAGTTTTACGCGTAACAAACGGCCCACTGTTGTCAAAACTTATCTCTTGACTGTCCCTCTACAGCAGTATTCAATGCAAAGAGAACCAAATTCTCTCTCTTCCAAAATGCCCTTGAGTATAATGGCTCCATTACTGCATGGGCAACTGAACAAAGCCATATATACAACTCCTGAGATTGAAAGAGAGAACACTTGGCCAAGTCATAACTTTCATGCTCAAAAGAAAATTCAGGAAAATCATTTAGAGAAAATTCTGAGAAGTTATCGAGCCTTCATCTTATTTTTTTTACCCGCTTCTCATTAGAGTGTATTTTTTGGAGAATCTCAAAATTTTCTCTTCAAATTTTTTTTTCTCTCTAAATTCTCTTTCTTATATTCTCATTCTAAGTGTCAATTATTGAGAGATTTATTGCTATTTATCAATTACAATTGAGGCTCAAATGTACTTTTTATTTTGAGGATTTATGTGATTTGATTGAGTTCTAACTTTTTTTTTAGATAACAAAAATTACTCTTGTGATTTTGTATACACTCTTGATGTAAAAGAGAGAGTCCAACTCCTAAGAAAGGAGGTTAGCAATTGATTACTCTTGGGGAGAAGAGTGAAGACCAATCTTGTAACACTCGGGTTATTAAACTCAAGATTAATATTTTAATACTGAACTAATGAGATTTTTTTTAGAAATTGATATGATAGTTAAATTAATTTTTTGGTGTGAAATGAATTTCAATAATTCATTTGGAGAAATTCAGAGTGGAATTGAATTTTTATAAATTATATAGGATCAATTGATATGAGAAATGTTGATATCTATATATTATACCACACTGATATAAGTATGTACGTGTAACATTTGAATATTTTAAATCTTGGTTTATTCCTTAAAATTTTAAATTTTGGATTAATACCGATAATAAGGATTGTTAATCGGTATATTACTGGAAATTATTTTGAAATTATTTATAAAATTGTTTTGAGTAACAAAGTATGGGAAAGTGTGTGAAATATATTTACTGTATATATATTGCATGAAATACTAATATACATACCAAGTATTGGTATTTAATTCTATTTGTATATGTATGTATTCATTTAATTAGAGAGATGAGGGCGAAAAAGAAAAATAAAAATGGAAAAAGGGATAATGATGAGTGGAGAATAGGAGAAGTGTGTCAAGGATTCATGGAGAATTTTCTCTCTCTCTCAAACTCTCTCCCCCGCTTTTTGGTTTCTCTTTCTCTCTCAAACACCCTTATTCTCTCTTTTGCTCTCCCTCTTCCTCACGCAGCCTCTCTCTCCTTCTCTCTTTGGCTTTTCCCTGGCAGCCCCGTCGCCTTGCTGGCAGCGGCAGCGCGGGGAGGCCACCGGCAGCTTCATGGGGAGCAGCGATAGCCCCCTCTATCTCTCTCTTGCTCTCTCTCTCTCTCTCTCTCTCTCTCTCTCTCTCTCTCCATGTCTCTCTTTCTCTTGGGTTTCTACCAACAATAAAGGCCAGAGGCGGCGAGGGCCTGGGGACCGCTGACGACTGCTAACTAGGCCAGGCGATGAGGCCAGGCCGGTCAAATACTGGCGGTGCTCGTAGGTGAGCAGCTGTTGCTGCTACTACTGAAGGGAGAAGAAACCATAATGGGTTCAAACTCCACCTGAACCCGACCCGTTATGCACCCTATGACGCCCCGATCCCGCGGGTACGGAGACGTCACTGCGACATATATACGCAGGCCGAAAATATCCTCATGTATATACGCTAAGCATCAGTACAGGTAAGAATCAGAGTGCGAAAGCACAGCGGTAATATACATTCCAACAGAAAAGTACAAGTACATGGTTATCATAGAGAGTGATACAATATTACTGGAATATTACATCACAGGTAATATAAAAGTACAATACATTAAGAGATATACATAACAAAAGTTGAGAGATGCTCACGAGCAGAAAGAGGGGCCTCGAGAGCCAAACAGGAGAAAAGCTGGGAGGAAGAGTTACGGCGGCGTCCAAGCTTCTGCTGCACTTTGATCACCACAGAAGGATCCGCTGCGCACTCTGATTAACTACAGCAAGGCCACCAAGGTTCGGTCTTTAGGATCTGAACATAAGAATTCAGGGTTGTCAGATGCAACCTGCGAGTACACATGATAAAGCCAAGTGGCGTGCATATCAGGCACACGTGTATACGAAAGGTTTATTGTGAATATAAGCACATATGAGTATGAAATGAGACAGTAAATAAAATAACTACAGGAAAACCAGTTATACAAGCCCACATTACCGATCCGTGAGATTAGTACGTCAAAAAAATAATCCAAATAAGGAAACCCTCATATATGTACCCTACATCTCACGTCACTGTAATCTGAGCTTATATAACCTGAATTTGCCTTCACAATAACAGAATAATAAAACAGTATGAAAACTCGAAAATAAGCAACAAGGTAGCACATGTATAATAAGCAGGATAATGTGTTATATCACAGGTCTACCAAGTATAGATCAAGTGTATAGCTAGTCAAATATCAGGAGCATGTTATTATTATGTTATTAAGACTCATCTGATTTGTATATATCGGTATGTGTCCCATTCCACATACTTCAGCATACAGATCGGAGAGTAAGTTATTGAAAACTGATAGAGATCAATGAACCATGCTTAGAATGGGTCCCGTACATGCCCAGGACAACAGTCAATGAGTATCCGGTACTGAGCCGGAACGTACCGCTAGGTACCGGGACTTATTGTATGGCCAAACAAGAATAGGATGTCACCGCTCCCACAAGAATAGGCCCAGAGACTTATGGCACAACCGGCAGGCAGGGGAGTAGGGGTGCCAGTACACCCCACGGAAAGCCTGGTGGCCTCCAGGTCGAATCTAAGTATATGGCCGCATGACACTATAAGACAATCATAAACATGGAGACTATATCGGTACCCATCAGTTTCAATAACCAACCTCGCTCGACTTGTATGCGAAAGTATATGGTACGGGCCATATATCGAAACTTACAAATTGAACGAGTCTTAATAATAACTTGATAATTGACTTCATGCTACATGAATTTTCTTGTCATTTTCATACTTGCTATTTATTATGGTTATTCCATACTTGCTGATTTGAGTACTTAACACTTGACCTACTACACTTGGTTTTATTTCATGCCACATAAATTCTAATGTCATTTTCATATTTCATTATTTATTGTAGTTATTTCATACTTATTGATTTGGGTACATTATACTTGACCTGATGCACTTACTTTTATTTATACTTACCATTTGGGTTCTTCTTGCACTTGCTAGGTTGCCCACTAATAACCCTGGATTTGCATGTCCAGATCTTACAGCTTAGATTGAGGTGGAGCCATCAGCTGAGGATCAGCCTTTCTTTGAGGAGCAGGTGAATTAGCCGTAGCTGCATCTTGTCTTTCCCCGCTCGCGAGATTCTCTCTGTCAGCTCGTGAGTTCTTATCTTTTGTACCATGTACAGTCTACTTTTGTACTTCTTGGTGATGCAATATTTATATAATATTATGTCACAGACTGATATGACTGAGTACTTGTACTTTTGTATTGGAATGTATATTACCACGTATTTTCGCACTCTGATTCATGTATTGTATTGATGCTTAGCGTACATACGTGATGGTACCATCGCCCTGCGTATGTACGTCGCGGTAGTGTCTGGGATTGGGGCGCTACAGACCCGAGCCCGACCCGCTTCCATTTTATAAAGGTAAATTTTTATTTAAGCTCCTAATAGTAAGATTATTACTTATGGGACCTTAAAAAAAAAAATCAAACCTGACCTATTTATATTGATTTTAATGTTCGGATGATATCTCAACCATTTGGAATTGGATTTACCCATTTTTTGAGTCGTTGCATTCGTGGAGAGGAGATACACGCATCCACGGTATGGGTATGCAACATCGAGTGATCGGGAGACCGATAGACCAGGCAACGGTGAGTGAAGTTCTCCCGATTTTATTTAAAAGCTTTGATTCAATAGTAATTATGATCATAATTGATATAAATTGTTGATAAATTGTTGCACAAGCTAATAACTGTGATTAGAAAATGCGTAAGCTAATATTGTTGTGCAAGCTAATAACTATGATTAGTGATTCAGTAATGGACGGTTAACACTGATTATACCGATAAGTAGACTAAACAGTGACGAAATGTGAAACTGATAATAGATCATGAATACTAGGTAATTAATAAGAGATGAATGATAATCAGCTAAAATAAATGATCATTTGAGATACCATTAACAATGAAAATGAAAACTATAGAGGTGGTCGTGTCGATACCGGTATAAGCTGAATCTGGTGTTAATACCTGAACTGAACCAAGTAAATGGGACCAAAATCAATCTCTGATAATTGAAGATAACTTTGATATAGAAATCTCTATTTAAATGTGTGATATGTAATGAATACAATATGATATGATTAGCATATTAATTAAAATATTGATAAATATATGTTGATATGGCTAACCCTAATGGAATCAGGATTGATTGTTTTATCTAATAACTGTAAATTTGAACTGATAATTGGGAAAAGCTAGCAACAATGGTTGTATTAGTATTATAGATAACAACTAGGATCAAGAAATGAAATATTAATAATGTGAGTAGGAATTTTATTAATATGCTTAATGCCAGTGTGCATGTATTATGTATATATACGTGAGTGATAGCATAATTATTCTTTTGATTATGAAGTGGGAAGTGAACGATAACTAATTGATTGATGGCGCATGTTGTTTATGATAATTGTTTACGATCAAAATGAATATCGAACTTGTGTAATCGATGTAAATATAACATGAACCCTAATCGAAACTAGAGTATTGATATTAAGTTAAAATTGTATACCAATCATGATAATTATAACTGATTAACAAGCATGTGATTAGGTATTGATACTTTACATGATAAATTGAACTTCATCTCAAATATGAACTTGAAAATACATGAATGTGAGTTGTATGTGTGTATGTTGATGATGAATTAGCGAAGTTATTAGCAGAGATTTATGTGTTATATCCATTCGTGGAGGAAAATGAGTGTGAATGGTATATGTGTGTTATGTTTGTATCCGTTCATAAAGGAAGGAGAGTGCGAATAGTATATGTGTTTTATATTTGTATCTATTCATGTGAAAAGGGAGGTTGAATGGTATACATATGTTATTTTTTTATCCATTCGTGTGGATGGAGGTCGAATGGTATACGTGTTTTATACATGGTGTACACGTGTAACATATGTGTAACGTTTGTGTAGCTCATTCACTAAGTGTGATGATTGAATTATTGACTTGTGAATGCGAAGACGGAGCAAAATATTTAGATTATTAATTATATATGACAATCATGAATTTCATGTGTATGTATTGCATTTATGATTTATGTATCACCAAGAGAGATACAGATGATTGAATTATATGACGTGTATATCACCCAGAGTGATGTATTTAGGTGACTGGTGTATCACCAGATGTGATATTGATTATGAAGTATGTACCAATATGTAAACAGTAAGGGATATACCTGATTATTATTTACGTTACATGTATAAGAGCTATATACAAAACCATGGGTGACGGTGATGAATATGGTATAAATACGAATATAGGATAAACAATATAAGAAAGCTAACGGAATAGATAGTCTAGAAAATTGTATTGCCGGGTGATAATTATGAATAAAATGTGCATCTTCTATATGGATGTATAATTATACATCATATGAATACAGAAAGAACTCCATAATAAACCGTAAACAAGTATTAAAGAATTGAGTAAATTGATATAGATTTAATTTTTAAAATTTATAAGTAGGTTGGTGTAGGCCGAAATTTAATATGTGTATTTGGGTAGACTCTCAATTTTAGGGGACATTTTCGTAATTCATAGAGAAGATTAGCAATAAATTAGGGGAGATTTTCGTAAATCATAGAAAAGATTAGCAATAAATTTGATTTGATCGGGTTAATCAGGTGATTAAAATCTAAGACCATTATAAAACTCTTGGGTTAGTGTGTTGGCATTGTAATCCTTTTTTTAGGGTTGAAAGCATTTAGTGGATTTAAAATTATAAAGAAGATGTCTCTAGGTTTCTAAAATCTCTTGTCTTTCTCTCTCTCTCTCTCACTTTACTTTTGATTGTTGCTGCACTTTACATATATTCATTATTATTTGTTATTATTTACTTATTACAGCTGCTAGAGCATTCTGTAGTTTATATCAATATTCTACCAACAGATTGACATCCTGTCAGAACTGTTAACAGCATACTAGTTCAAAAATTGGGTCTTAGTTGTTTTATTACCCTATTCATCCTCCTGGGGGGGAGGGGGCTCTACATAGGGGATGATATTTCAAAAAAAAATCTCCAGGGGATTTGACACATTTTTCTAAGTGAAACAGAAGGGAAAAATTTGCACACGTAAATGCATGAGGGCCAGAAATATACCCATCAGGCGGGAAAGGATACAGCCGCCCAGCAAAGTGATGAAAGCACCCACCCAAATTCATTTTGGGTTGAATTACTTTTACACTCCAAAATGGATTAACTCATATGCCCTTTAATTTGTAAATATTATAATCAAAAACCACTCAAGTGATAAAAGCACTCATATGTGATGAAGGCACCTACATATACTCTATCTCCTTCTTCCTCTCAACCATTCTCTCATCTCAAAAACCCTAAAAAAATTAAAGCCTTCAAACACTAAAAATCCACCTACATTTCAATGTGGACAACTATGAAATTGCAACTAACAACTTTAGAGCATTGCAACACTGAAAAGGTGAGTTTTTACCATTTTAAATCTCATAATTTTGGGTTTTTATTAGGGTGGGTGAGCCTTCTGTTCGGTGGTCAACCACCGAAATTTTTAAAAGAGTTCGGGACAAACTAACTGAACAGAAAATGATTGTTCGGCAAACATCTGCCGAACAATTGCTCTCTATTCAGTACACTATATGTTCAATTTTCTCTTACTGAACGGAGAGTCTGGTTTCAGTTCTATTTCGCCAAACAGTTGTATACAAATTTAACCTTGTGTCTTTCATATGGACTATTTGCAAGAGCAGCTTTCTACCCAATGTAGCAATATCAGTACCGAGCTTACAATTGATTATGGTGAAGACTTCACCATGAGATATTCCAAAGTCGATATGCCTTGATAAATTGGGCTCTAGAAGTTGGTAAGTCACAGGGATTTTTCATCATCATCAAGAGATTCGATGTGTCAGAAAATGGAAAAAAATAGAAGGGTACGCCTTAGTTGTGATAGAGAGGGAGTATAAAAAAATAGAAATATAAAGACTAACGACAAATAAAAATCAAAGCAACTAGTATCTAAAACTACAGGCAGTAGGAAATATGGTTGTTCGTTCCTATTGAAGGGCAAGAAGTTGTCCAATGAAGTTGGGTGGGTTCTTTTAGCTGCACGTGTTTTCATAACCATTTGCTGGCTAAAAATTTTGAAGGACATTTCATTGCCGGTAGACTATCAAAAGAAGAAGAAGAGAAATTGGTTGTAGATACGTCAAAGACCCTTGTTCAGCCAAGAGACATTTTGAATACATTAAAACAAAAAAACAGTATGCTAGAAAAAAGTTTAAAGTTGTGGAATACGCCGGAAAGTCGCAAATGCAGCAACTACTAAAGAATATATATGAACATGCATATATTGAGATCACAAACGTTGTCCCCACACAGACACTGTTAAAGATATACTTTGGGGTCACTTGGCTAGCATTGATTTGTTGCATGTATTTTGTCGCTTCTTAATAATGGATTGCACATACAAGACTAACCAGTATCGGTTATTATTACGGGATTGTTGGGGTGACAAGCACTAAAATGACTTTTTTGTTATGTTTGTATAGTTGAAAGTCAAACATGAAGATAATTTCAGCTGATGCTTAGATAGATTGAGATCATTGATGTATGGCTAGCACATGCCATCTATTATCATCACTGACAGAGATTAGCATGCATGAATGCCGTAATGAAAATATTTCTTACCTCTCGTCATTTCTTATGCAGATGATAGATAAGGAAAAATATTCTTACTCAATGCAAGAAAATTTTTGACACAAAAGAGAGATTTGACCTGTTCATGGCTTCAAGAAATATGATTGTGATGGATAAAAGCGAGGAGAAATTTATGTAATCACCTAGAGGGAGTGAATATGTGAAGTGCTAATTAAATGCGGAATTTAAAACTTTTACACTAATAAAAGTAAAACACACAGATGAAGTCAAGAAGTGAGCCGAATTCCCTGTGAGGAGCTCTAAAACTTTTCCTCAAGATTCCTCTAAATTAAGAGTTGAGATGCTTTAATAACTTTCTTGATTCAATACAAGTGTAACACAATATCAAGTATGTATATAGATGAGCAATAATAACAATGTAAGATATAAATAAGAGTAGAGTTGAGAGATAGCCAAACGCAAAAATAAAGATATATTTCGAGGTTCGAGCATCAAGATCTACGTCCCCGCCTTCACCTAGAAGGATTTTCAATATCTCAACTAAGAAACTTCACAAAGAATACAATCTCATATTCTCTACACAAGAGGAGGCACTAAGCTAATTGCACAAAGCAATACCTCTACAAAAGAGAAGGGCAGAACTAATGCACAAAGCAAAAAGAAAGCTTACAACACTTGATGATCACTAAGATCACAAAAAAGAAATCTCACAATATAAGCTTAAAGGATAGATTTTGAGATGAAAACTCAAGCTTGAGAAAACAAAAAATTTGAAAATGAAGCTCTTTAGAAAACAATTGGGGAAACTTCTTTGAAGATAGATAAACTTGAAAAACAAAACTTGTGTTTCTCAAACTTATTTTCTTTGATTTTTCAAAACTTTTCAACTTTTGAAACAAACACTAAAAAGATATAGATTTGAAGTCCAAAAATTTGTTGAAAAACTCTTTAGAAAAGTGGAGAGTAAGCAGTAGAAAATTGGTTAAAAAATACTTCTAAATCTTAGAGAAAACTCTCCCCAAAACCCCATTTATATAGGCCTAGAAAAATAGAGTTGTGGGGGCAAAACATAGGCCCAATTGGCCTGATAATCGACCGACCAGTCGACTATCCAGTGACTATTTCTAGCAGTTGGGGTTGCCAATCGACCAGGTGGTCGATCGTGCCCAACATCCAAAGAGCATTGCTCTCTGGCGGTCGATCGAGTGGTCGATTGAAACCAGAAACAGAGAGCATGGAGTCTTCTGTGATCGCCCGACATGCACATCATTTAGGCATGTGCACATTCGGTCAACCGGGCTCACACCAAAAATCATATTATACTTATTTTAGATATCTATTTAAATTCAAACAAATATCAATAAATTTCAATAAATTCTACAAAAATAAGTTCATATAAATACATTAAAGTACAAATACGTGTGATTAACAATCAACACATAATATAAACATGTGAACTTATTTTTGAGATATTGAAATACAATCTTAAAACAAAATCATATTTTCTAAAAACTAAACTTTTAAATGGAAATCCAGTTTTTTCAAAACGTGCATTAATACAAAAACAAGTTATCCAACTCACTTGAAGTACAATGTGCATGAATAGAATTAAATAAACATATAAAATATATAAACTTGATTTTGATGAAATTCAACTCATGAATACCAAAACATAAACTTGTTAAACCAAAATTCAAAACCTATCAAAATAAGTTTCTTTGAACAAATAAAGCTCTAATATGTGTGGATAGAATCCAACACATGTTTCAAATTATAAAACTTATTCTTTGAGATATAAACCATATAAACACAAGATATGAGTTTAAAATACAAAGTATAGAATTTGTTACAAATCGATATTGTTTAAACTCAATTTCTCAAAATCAAAACACCAAAACTTCTGTTCTTGAAAATCAATATGAAACTTTGGGGGGTGTGTGTGTGTGTAAATATATAAGCTTCAGCAATCAAAACTAATCTATTCTGCATAAGTACTCCAAACTTGCAAACTCAAAACTCAAGTCTTCTTGAAGATCTTCTTCCCCATATAGACTTGATCCAAACTCGATTCTTGTAGAATTAGACTCTTCTTGAGTACTTATATGATTTTTATGCTTGAGCTCTTAAATCAACATGTGCTAGTTTTAAAACTTGACTTTAAATCGTTTGTTGAAACTAAGCACCAACTAAGATCTTGATTAAATATCTGAAATTTAAATAACACAAGATCATTAGTACTATAAGTACATGAGTTAATTACCATCAAAGTTAGAGTGATAGGCCATTGTCCAACATTTCTTTGATTGTTTGGTTAGTTAAATGAGGATTTTCGCGATTTCCCTCAAGTAATTGAATATGTGAGTGGAGAAACATTTTAAAATACAACTAAACATATTCACAAACAATTGTATGTTTAGTACAAAAATTCAGTCATGTCTAAATTTACTTCTATGCTCACTGCGTTGTTCCCCCTCAGAGTCCGCCCGGCTGGAGTGTGTGCAGATGCCTCGGACGGGCTAGTCTCAACACCATCCAATGCATCTATCACCATACGCAACACATGATATAGGGTCGACACAGTGTGAGGTCCAATTGGCCCCATTTGAAGTACGGGTTCAAAAATTTGCTTAACTCCACCTGTCGAAGCATACCCAAGCTTCATGTACAGGTAAGCTAATACAGCAACTCCCCAAGCATAGGATGAAACCTGACCGAGGTCCTCGAATAATTTCAGATACTCGATGGAAACCCTGGTTCCACTCTTGTCACTAAATTGGATGCATCCCACCAAAGACAACAAATAGGCTCTGGCAGCATCCAGAATACGTCTATCTGAGTCGCATCCGTGACATCAAAGAATGTAGATCGGAGCCATTCCAATCAAATTGAGGTACTGCGAACCAGACCCAACTCATCAGTTGCTTCTCGAGGCGACACACCAAGTAAACTGACAAGCATTTATCTGGCATCAGTTATTCTTTGGGGACATGTTTACGGAATGACCCATCATCGATATGCCCACAAGTGTGGGAACGTCGTCCAGTGAACGGCATATGAAAGGTATTTGTCTCAAGTTACAACCATTCCATGAATGTAGAGATAACAACCCGATTGGCCCTTCAGGATGAAATGCTTGTGAGCCCTTGCAGTCCGGATTGCTGAATATAGGTAACAAAATGGTGATTCGGTGTGTGCTCGTCCCACACCCAATCACTCAACTTTGTTGGATGTGAGATGCATTTGAGTAGTTCTCTCTTCTGAAAAATTGGTTGTTAGCATGATAAACATCAACAAGGTTTCTCATATATTCAACTAAAATTATTTTTAAAATTAAATTCTTACACACTATTCCAAATGACTGCCACTATATGAGTTTTAAAACTCCGCAGCAATAGAATGTTGGTTAGACCACCCGGAAATGACGTGGTCAACTCTTCCGACTCCTCATCTCCTTCGCCCTCCTTTATTTAGGAAGCGTCCTCTGTCTCAGAAATGATAGAAGAGAACTCATCAGTCTACGACGTCTTTCCGAAGTCATAGGACAGACACTAGAAGGCTACAATATTCATGCCTGCGATAGAGAAAATCTAAGATTTAAACATTTAAAAAAAACACTGTTGGGCTGAAGATATGGGAATTTTCCTTTTATGTTCGGTCGAATACATCCGAACGTATTCACTATTGTTCGGCCTATATCAGAGCCTAGGTTCACACCTGGTGTGGGTGACTACCCGGGTCAATGTTCGGGCTCTTACCAACAGTACAATCAGATTCAGATTGTAACTCATCTGTATCTGAATTGAGGGATTCCAGCTATGAGTACAAGAATGTCATTTCATTGAAATTCATTCATTGATGCTTTTCTATTCCCTTATTTCAGTATACTCTGATTTTCTTCTCACTTTCTCTTCATCCTATGGGTTTCAATTCTCTATCTTTGACTCACGACACCATTTCTCCACCCCGAGGTCATTATAGATATCAGAGTAGCGCAGTGGAAGCATCGTAGACCCCTAGCCTTTAGTCTCCAGGATTGTACATATTGTTCTCCCATCTGAATCGAAATTTTGAGAACAAAATTTTTTATAAGGTGAGGAGAAATGTAAACCCCTGATCCCTGATGTACATATCACAGTATCAACACTCAATACGACGTATAAAGTTGATTGGACCTTCCTGGTAGTCAAATTGAGCCGATTTTAGTTTCAAATATCATTTTCTAATATTTTAGATTTTCAGAATTGTCTGACAATTTTTTGAATTATTTTGGAAAATCACCGTAGTCGGTGTCGACCAATATCGATAATTAGCTCTACGATTTTTAATTCATAAACGGAGTTGAATTTTGAGAATCTGCTTTCATATTGTGTCTTAAAATCATATTTTCTATGTTAGGATATTTTTGGAAATTTTTCTGAATTTATCAAAAATCTGGTCAAACCGGTGTCGCCCAACATCGGCAATACACTCCAAGATTTTTAACTTACAAAATGGATAACATTTCTAGAATTCGATTTCACTTTTCTCCTCCGCATAATATTTTCTATTTTACAGAATTTTTGGGGACTGTTCGGAACTAGTCAAATTTAACCCATTAAAATAATAATATATAATTAATCTTTAATTGATTTCTTTCTCCCTTCTCTTTCTTTTTCTACAGCCTTCCTCCCCCACCGCCTTAACCCACTGCCTTCTCTCTCTCTCTCTTTCCCCCCTTAACTCTCTCTTTCTCCCTTTCTCTCTCTACATTTCCTAACCCTCCCCCCCTCTCTCTCTAATTCTCACATCTTCTCTCTCTCTCTCAAACTCTCTCTATTTCTTCTCTCTTCCTCTCTCCCCTCTCACTGTTCCAGGCCAGGGGGGGCCTGACCCACGCCCGCGGCCACGCGACCATGGTGGCCGGCACGCCACCGCCTCGCCCCAGCTGGGCGCCCCCTCTTCCCCTTCTTCTTCTTTTCCTTCTTCTTATTCTTCTTCTTCTTCCCCTGTTCTTCTTCTTCTTCTTTTCTTTTTTCTTTTTCCAGTTCTTCTTCTCTTTCTTCTCCTCCTCTTCTTATTCTCTTCTCTCTCTCACTCTCTCTGTGACCATCACCGGTGGCTAGACCCGCCGCCGGCGGGCCGCCATCGTCGCCGGCCAGCTGAGCTGGCCGGCCACAGCACCACAGCAGCGGCAGCAAGTGCTGTCGCTGCTGCTGTTGTTTGTTGTTAGGTTCGGGTGTGAACCCGAACCCTATAACCCTATTGGGTTGGTACCCATTAACCCAAAGTACCCAATATCCATTTAACTTAAATTATGGGTTTGGGTATTGGATCCAAACCCGACCCGTTATCTTACCAAACCCGCATTCAAAACCCAATAACGGTAAAACTATAGAAAACCCCTCATAATTTATAAGATTTGTTGCATTTGAGATATCTTTATTATTACATATTTAACCCATTTCTATTACTTTTAGTGTTCGGGCAATATTTGGAGCATCCGGTGTCCGATTTGGACGATCTTGGAACCGTTGCGATGGTGGGAAAGAGAGCTACCTTTCTGTGGCTAGTTTGTGAGTGTTTTTCTTTTATAAATTATATTTTATCATGTTTAGTGAATTTGATTGATTACCTATTTAATAAATCTTGATTATCGGTAACCCACGATAATTATTGTTTAATAAAATGCAATTGTTGGTAAATCCCTGTAATTAAAATGTAATAATAATAAATAATATATCAATACATTACTTTATTACCTGATTTATTATAAAATGTAGACATAGAAGTTAATAATTTTCATAAGTACCGTATTCATAATATAAGTATTTGACACTTGAGTAGATGATATGGCCACCCTATTAAACCGGATACGACTGTTTACATACAGTGCATTGCATATTCGTGCATACGCTCGGAACACCGTGACTTAGATATCCTGTCACACGGGACACTGTTATCTCATGTACATGCATCACCGTTACACAGATACTATGACACATAACACTAATATTTTTTATTCATGTCCCACCGATATATAGATACACCAATTCACGGAATACCGTCATTTTATATATTGTTATTCTCGTTACATGGATACTCGGTACACAGTTATATCATGTTTTCACATCACTGTTACACATGCATGTATGGTTTCTATATTCTTGTCATATGGATCATCGTTCATATTGCATGTCTAATTGTTGAATGTATATTCATATATTCCTGTTGCATGACTGTTTCCCGTTACTGATATTCCTGTTACTGGATACATGAGCTGTTGATATGCGATGTGTGGAACTAAGTGCCACATGGAGTCAAGTCACGGGGGCCACCTCTAGAATCCCACATCTATTGTTTCCCGTTTTCTTGTTTCGTGCTATCAACAGAGCTCATGTCCTGTTATCGTGTTACATGTATCATGTACTATTCTTGTTCCTGATACCCTGTGTACATTAAATGTATGAAATATAAGATGGGATTGGGGAAGACTTGACGGTTGACTAGATATTGTCGGGTGGATGTCTGGATCCATTGTTGGTCCCACTGCAGGGGACGGGGTAGTGCTGGCTACTGTCTGTTATAACTCATGAGCTGCCGTTTTCCATTATTGTTTTAGCTCATTGAGTTCCCGTTACATGTTATAGCCTTAGCGGGCTGGCCCTGGTCTTAACAGCCAGGGGTCTGTTTAATGCCGTGATCCGGGTATGCACGGGATACACTACCCGATAAGAGCTCCTTGACCATTGGGTTTCCAATTAACATAATAAAATGGTATAAACAATAATGACGTTGGGAACACTTGTTATTTGGTCACTCTCTCGTTTGGATAATGGTACCCGTAGACCATGTCCGGATGGGTTCGACTGGAGTGTGGGCTCCAGTATGAACTGCCAGTGGTATGGGACACTGGAAGAGATTGATTAAAATACCAGGTGGTACTGATTGTTATTATTGTATAAATAACATGACTTGCCGGATATACGTATCATATTGTTTAGTTGCACTTGTTACTAGTCCTGATCATTTGTCCCTTATCATGTTACCTGTATACTTTGTTACACTTCCGGATACCTGTTACACTTCCTAATACCTGTTACACTTTCTGTCCACTACTCATGTACATCAATATTCTGCATTGCATATACTCTGCTTTATGTATACCTTGCAAACATCATTACTGTATATGCACAACCCGGTAGTATGATTCTGTTGCATGCTGCACATCTGCATGTTCATTATTTATTATATAAAACTGGATACTACTGTAGACATGACCCGATGATAACATGCGAGGTAGTGATGGTATTAAAATATGACATTTTTATATTTCTACTGTTTATTAAATGCCTACTATATGGTATTACCGATACAGAATCATGTATTATATATTATTATTGTGCTTGTAATTATAGCATATATTACTGCTTCCTTCATTTATCACTCACTAGGTCGCTTTCTGACGACCCTGAGTTTGCATGCCCAGGTTAGTGATATGAGATATCGCTATATCAGAGATTTGTACAGGATACACATAGGGGACTCGTCACCTATACGATTCATAAGTATCTTGATTCTTTTGTCTTATTTCCTTATTTGTCCATATTTCTTTTATCTCTTATGCTCACTGATCTTTTCTGTATGTATTCTTGTACTTATTTAATACTGGAACTCTTGTGCATATGGCGGTATTCCCTGTACTGAGGCTTAGCGTACGTACGTGAGGATATCCGCCCTGCGTATGTACGTCGCCATAACGTTCCCGTGCCTGCGGGATCGGGGCGTTACAGCCTGAGTCTGCAGAACAGAATATTTCTGTTCGGACCGATCCAGACCGAATAGTTTAACAATAGTTTGGTCTTCGATGACCGAACTAATGTTACACTGTTCGGTCAGATTCGACCGAACAGACGTGAAACACACAACGAACCCATCACTGTTTTTGTGTAATTTTAAGGGAATTACATCAATAAACTTGGATTTATTTGTGTTTTAACTAAACACAACATAACCCTAAAATCGAAATGCCGATCAAATTGAATAATTCAACCAGATTTCATCAATTTGTGAAAATTAAAAAAAAGTTCTCAGCAAAACCTAGAGTGCGATGCGGATCGACGGATTAGTCGGCTTGGCTTGACAGCAATTGTCGGCGGCATTGGTCGGACGGGCCAAAACGACAGCGGGTCGATGGCGACAGCGAAGTGTTGGCCCAAAGGCCTATCACCCTAGTTTTGATGATGATCAACTCATGAAGTTATGTTTACTAATGATCTTGTGTTTAATTAGTGACAGATTCATTATCAAGATCTTAGTAGGTGCATAGCTCAACAAAGGATAAAATGTCAAGATTTGGAGCTAGCACGGTGTGATCCAAGGAGCTTTTAGATCAAGCTTAGACCAAGTCAAGAAGATGAGAAGCCTTCAAGTGAAGACTTCAAGAAGATGAAGACTTGTGTCTAGGTATAAGATTTTGTTTTAGTTTTAGTTAAAAATGTAAAGGATAGATAGTTGGTGGATTGCTCAAGTATACCAAACACACACACTCTTGATAAATATGTTTCATAAAAGAATTTTGTTTTAGAAAAGATTTTTCTTTGTGACAAAATATTATTTGGTTTTGGTATTCATGTTCATATCTCTTAACCAAAACCATATTTAGAGCTTAATGTCAAAAACATAGATATTTCATCTTGATTGTGTAGTGGATCATATCCATACACACTATACCTTAAAATGAATTATAATATCTTGTTTTTGTATTTGAAGATGTTTTGGAAAAAACAAAGTTTAGAAAACATGTTTTGAAAAATACAGTTTTTATCTTGAGCCAAATATATCCAAGTTACAAAAATAGTCCAATCTTTTAACATGCCTTGATTTTGTGCAAGCATGTTTGTTTATCAAAGTATATTGGTAAAACTATTTTTGTAGATTTTTATGTACTTTATGGATTTTTATATGTGCCAAAAGACGAACTTTTTAATCCCAGAAAACTGTTTCAGGCTTTGTATAAGTCGACTAGCATCCTTTAATAGTCGACTAATATGAAGTCGGCCGACCGGACCGGTCGACCGACGTGCACAAACGTGCACGCCTTTGTGTACTGGAGGACGGCCGACCGTGCCGGTCGACCGCTCCAGAGAGCAGTGCTCTCTGGAAAGTTCGGCCGACCGCACGGGTCGACCGACAGAGAGTTGGACTCTCAGCTCCAGTGGGTCGGTCGACCCAGGCGGTCGACCGTGGCTCCAACGGTCAGAAATCCGACCGTTGGCGGTCGACCGACCCGGTCGACCGGCAGCTCTGACAGACCCCAACGGCTAGTTTTCTGGCAGCCTATAAATTGGGGGTCTTGTCATGTTTTTGAGCCAAGATTTTCAAGTGGGTTTTCACCAGTTTTTCCTGAACTATTTAGAGGTTTTTCTCCACTTGATTTAGAGCAAATATTTCCAATCAAAAGGAGAGATTTATCAAGAGTGTTTAAAAGAGATTCTTTGAGTTTTCCTCCACCACTCTCATCCTTGTTTTTCTCACACCACACTTGAGCTATCCATTGATTATTCATCCTATAGGTGTGTTGTAGTGAGAGCCTTTAGGTGATCAAAGTGTTGTGATCACCAAAGATCTTTTCTTTGTTCTTTGAGGAGACGGGCAAGTGTGCTCGTGATTGTTTGGGTCCTAGTGAGGACTCGGTTGTTTCGGGTTCGGGTGCGAACTCATTGTTTGAGGTGCGGCCTCGGCGAGCCGGTGGGCTTGCGGTGTGTACGGGACTAGGGAGTCCGAGGGCTTGTAGGTGTTGCGGCACCGAGGAGAGATCCATTGGGATCTTGCATAGTGAAAACTGCGAGTCGTCGAAGGCGGGGATGTAGAGCAAGTGTGCTCGAACCTCGAAACAAACCCTTTGTGTTTGCGATTGCTCTCTCTCTTTGTCTCTTGTTTATATCTTGCATTCAATTATTGTCTATCTTTATATGCTTGATATATTCCTTGTGCTTAATTGATATACTTGCGTGGGATTGTTTGCTAACACTTGTATTCAACCAAGAGAGCCAACGCGGTACCTCAACCCATTCAAGGGGAATCTAGAGGAGTTTGTCCAGAGCCCTTCACGGGGAATTCGGCAACACTCTTGTATTATACATAGTGTACAGTGTAAAAGTTTTTGTTTGGTCATAATTGTTTTTAGCTTCCGCATTATTTGCATCATTCATCATTAAGTGACCATTAGATTAGCCTTCACCTATTCACCCCCCTCTAGGTGAACCTT